>CAJPEX010000873.1:0-16607 GCA_905338405.1 Notodromas monacha
AAAGGCTTTTATCCTCAAGCATCCATAACTCAAATGTTCTGGAGGTCTTCTGGCTACAATTTTTTTTTTTTTTACGCAGGAAGGAGCAATAAAAATGTACGCTGATATGTTTCGAAGGGAAATGATGGATTAATTTGGCAGATAAACCCTTTCATCCATGTCACCTCATTTAAAAATGAACTTATACCGATGGAATAGAATATTACCAACTAAAATTTCCTGCAATTCCCCTTGTTTTATTCCCAACAGAAAACCTTGTTTCCCGAACTCGAAACCTTCTTTTTTTTCTTTGGCTGCTCCTTTGAATTTCGGGGTTAGAGAGGTTCGACGGTATAAATACATTTTTCTTTGTCCTCACTGATTGATGGAAAACCATATTCCCTGTTTATGCACATCAAGGCAGTTCCGGTGAAACGACTCGAGGGAAAAAAATCTCGCCTTCTCTCGATTTCAAAAAACACAGCAAAGCGGTCACCTCTCTGCGTCAAAAGAACGAAGCATGTTGACTGGGCTCACTCACTGGGTCTAATAAACTCGGCTTCTATTCCCCTGCGTTAGATCTTCCCGTTATTTTGGCTCGAACCTCGCTGGGTCCGCCGACGATAATGAAGCGTTCATTTCGGAGATGTAACCAGGTCATTAATATCGTCCCTGTATATGCCCCAACAAAGATACTTTTCCGTTTTTTTTTCTCTCTCTTTTTTAGAACACAAATCAGCACGAGCCTAAGGGGCCGCGTGTTGGTTGTGGCCCCCGGAGGTACAAACTGAGGAGCGCGCAGTGCCTGCTCGGTAATCGAGTGGGACGCCAGTACTGACTTAAATGTTGACCAGAGGAAGGAAAATTGAGCGAGTTCAGCAGCACTTTTTCATCAATTTCATTTCATCTTTTATGCGTCAGAAAAATGTTTCTTTCGATCACAGGTTGAAGCAGTTTATTGAGATCGCAGACGCTATATAGAAACGAGTTTTGGTTTCACAAGATCATTCAAGAAAAAGTAGGCTCGAATTATTTATCCACGATCGAAAACATGGGGATATAACTTGAAAGAAAATGCTCGATTATCTCACCAGCATACGGTCATGACTGAATTTACAACCAAGGAAGAAGGAAAATTGAGCGAGTTCAGCGGCACTTTTTGATCAATTTCATTTCGTCTTTTATGCGTCAGAAAAATGTTTCTTTCGATCACAGGTTGGAGCAGTTTATTGAGATCGCAGACGCTATATAGAAACGAGTTTTGGTTTCACAAGATCATTCAAGGAAAAGTAGACTCGAATTATTCATCCACGAAAAAATAGGGGAATTTAACTTGAAATAAAATGTTCCATTAGCCCAAAAAGCGGTCATGACTGAATTTACAACCAAGGAAGAAGGAAAATTGAGCGAGTTCAGCAGCACTTTTGATCAATTTCTTTTCATCGTTTATGCGTCAGAAAAATGTTTCTTTCGATCATAGGTTGAAGCAGGTTATTGAGATTGCAGACGCTGTAGAAACGAGTTTTGGTTTCACAAAATCATGTATTCGAGTAATATTATGCCCGAATTATTCATCCACAAAAACACGGAGATAACTAGAAATAAAATGTTCCATCAGCCCACAAAGCGGTCATGACTGAATTTACAACCAAGGACGAAGAAGGAAAATTGACCGAGTTCAGCACGTTTGAACAATTTTATTTCATCTTTCATGAGTCAGTACTGTAAAATGTTTCTTTCCTAGTATCCAACTTCGTCAAATATCTATGCTTAACACCAAAGTGTTGCACTACGTTCCTTTTCATCCGAGTTTAACTAGTAGTAGCTTTTGCTTCCTTCTTAAACTTTCTTTTCCAGACCTGGTTTCTGTAAAGCAGAAAATACCATATTTACTCAAGTAACTTGTGAAATTTTTTATTGTATCACGATGAAGTCCGGTACGAACTTTTCCTTCAAATTTTCCAAAATTCTTGTGCGCATCATCATTGCTCAACATTGCTCGTGCTTTGTGAAAGATTGAATGCGATTGATTTCTCATTGAATCTGAGATTGCCTTGATAATTTGAGCGATTGTAGATCAAGTTAACTTTTGTAAAAGGCGACGTTTTAACCCACTTACATAACACGTCGCTAAGCAAAGACAGATTCAAACGGTGAGTTTTTAATTCCACTTTTAGAATAGGTTTCTTCGTACTATTAACTCGTTTCAAATTACGTCTAAAAGGACTTGTGAAAAATTTCGCCGTCTGTCTTCTCTTATTAGTTTTTCCTACTGAAAATCTATAGGACAATATCATTTCTGCTTCAAAGCAATTGAAGTTAACCTGGCCGTAACTAAATATTCCAGCTCTAACTTTATGCACTGTTTTTTTCTTCTTTCTAAACATTTTTCAGCACTCATCCAATTAGAAAAATATTAAATACTTGAAGAACAAAATAATCCTTCATCTGCTCCTGAAAGAGGAAATGTTCGTAAGAGCAATTTGATAATTTCGTTTTCTTTCTGCAGGTCACTCAAGAAACTTGGGATTGCAAAAATAAATCAAGAAGTTTTTCATAAGACAAAGAAAGGAAAGAAATCCCAGCGTCTCTAATGATGGCTTGTGCTTGCATTGGTAATTTTCAAAACTTTTGAAATTGCTTTACCTTTATTAACTTGCGTTTATGTGTGAAGAATAGTGTGAATCATGACATAATGCCTTTTTCGAAAATACAGTAATGACGAAACCAAAATCTGCATTAAGATAATTATTTCGCGGATACATTTTGCTGCATCTCCGGAACAGCAAGATTTTCGCCGTTTTTCCAGCTGTTCAGAATATATATATATATATATATATATATATATATATACAGTATATATATATATACATACAGCGAATGTTTTCTTCTCGCTATTTATTTTTTTAATCGTCTCATGCTGCCATAATTCTGGTCGAAACTGTAACGTCTTCCTTATCTGAACTAAATTTAATCTGGTGAGAAATGAAATTTCGTAAAGTCAATTTTTTTTGGACTCGTGAAAAGCCACGATGATGTGTACCATCGATGTTCCAGAATTCTGAGCTACGCCGAGTCAAATTGATCGTCGGTCAACTTCTCTGTATAATTCCCTGTAGCGCAGTATACAGTAGTTCCAATTTCTAAAAATACGGGATTGTATTACATTTTTCTTATGCTTTATTACACCGTAGTGAATTTGGCCTTGATTGAGTTTTATGTCTCTGCATCCCGTATCTTTACTGTTGAATTGTCGGGCTCGTCAATGGGGAAAGGAAGCCGAAATCCGCTCGAGTACAGTACAGTACATGTATTTTATGTTTTATGGTAGTTGGGTGACATGAAAATTTGTTACTTTTTCGTGCCTCGTTGAGAAATAATTTTTTCTCGGGAAAAACAGTAGAGTACCAAGTTTTTTCATTTTCTTGCCCGTTACGGTATATTCCCTAATTAATAGAAGTACTGTACTGTATTGAAACTTTGAATTCGTTCAACAAAGTTAGCTGTACTTTACCTATATTTTTTTATCCAGCAGATAACAGTTTTTTTTTTAATTTCGAGAATTTTTGCTCTGATCAGTTTTACTTGGATTTGCTAACCGGGATCTTTCTAATTTGTGTCTTGCGTGAAACACGCTTTAGCGATATCTTAATTTATTGTCGACATTTTTGTGTGGAAACTTCCCTTTGATCCATGGACAATTTTCAAGTCTCATTAGCCTGCGGCTTCCTGCAAAATGTTCAAGCTCTTGCAGATGAAAGGAAGCCAAACCTATAAACTTTTCATCAGCATTATTATTCAAGCGGATGTGGTCCCTTCGCATTACGAGAAATTCGCGGAGAAATACAATACAGTAAGATGTCTTCTCCACATCAGAAGGTTATCCATTTATTAATGTCTTCCGCTCGTAGGAGGAGAAGTGAAGAACACTTGGTCTTTTTTGTTGTTGTGTCGAGTGACTTCTTTTTAATATTATACTGTGCATCAGAAAGTGAGAGCCAGAGAGAGAGAGAGAGTGTGTGTGTTTGTGTGTGGCTTTCGTATGGTAAATGAGAAAACTGAGGACAGAAGTGATGACGCATTGGTTCCGCTCGTGCCGGAAGCGGTGCTCTTCCGCTGCGCGTGCGATTCGCGACGCGATCCGGGTTTCCCGGGCCGCGGTCTGTCGGGTTGTCGCTGACGGGTTGCTGCCCCGTTGGCGCCGGGTTCTTTCGGCAGCCTTTAGTCTCCGGCGCCAGCAGAGGCGTACTGCTCGAGCTGGTGCTGGGAGCAAAGGACGACGATGCGTCGCCGCGCTTTTGGCGGCCGGGGACGACGTTTTCCGCAATGGCGCCTATCGCGTCACTCGCCGAAGTAAGTTTTTTTTTTTGGGGAGGGGGTGACGAAAGGGAAAAAAAAAGTTTGTGAAGTACGGTGAATAACATGCAAACCTCGATTAGTCGCCTCTATCTGTTTGTGGTGGCACAACAGGATAGGTATTTTATAGAGGGTTGGTGGTTTATCAAAAAAGCTGAAATAATATGAAATTTAAGTTTGATAGGAAATACAATTCTTAGTCGTTTAAATTTCAGAGAACAATAAAAAACCCTGGGATGTGTAAATTAAATCTAGCTAATGTCTCCAAGAAATATATTATTTCATCTTTATTTCTGTGTTTTTTGTTGTTGTTGAAGATTTTTCACAGAAACTTGAATCTTGTTGGCTAGCTATCGAAGTCCAAATTATTTCGCAGGAGCATATTTGAGCTGTCAATAATTTTGGCGGATAGCTTTTCAACATGGTTTCCAATAATATTATTATTTGGAGCGTTTTTTTAAATTAGATAAATTGGTGGTTCCTGAGGGTTGCGGCTTAGCGGGTTGGGTTTTAGCAGGGGTGGACTGCATTGTATTTGTTGGCCGACCGGACACGATGTTACTGATGTGGTAAAGGTCAGTCTGACCTAGGAGATTCCGAATGGAAAGCAAAATTAAAAGGTGTCCTCACCCCTGGTCACCCAATAATGCTGTGAACCATCAGTATTTTCATGGGTTTCAATATTTGAAAATGAAAAGATAATAACCACTTTTTTTGTCGGGAACCCGGCAAGAGCGACTTATTCCACGTATTTCAGAGTAAAATCGAAAATATATCTTGAAGAATGAGTCTTTTCATCAGAAAATTTTCCTGTTCGAACCTATATTGAAAATGATTCAATAAATATTTCGACTCGAAACTGATTTTCAGATACTGTATACAATTGAGATTTCACGAGTAAAGTCAAGTTGAATGTTGTGCAAATAGCGGACTAAATCAGTCAAACCTCTTCAACTAAAACTCAGAGGGACCCACAACAAATTCGACTTGCAGTGTTTCTTTGTTTTTCTATTTAGGGAAACCAGCTTTTTGCTGTTTGAAATGAAGAATTACATCAGGTAAAATTAATGCTATTCATGATCGTAAACTGCCGGGTTAAAGAGTTGAAAGGATGCACGGACACATTTGCTCAGTTTTACGGTCTGTTTTTTTTTTTTTCAAAGCATCAAATCACATTTGCATTTTGCGCTTCTCCTTCAGGGGTCCTCGGAATAATAGCCCAGAAGTTCCAGAACCCTTTTAAAAACTCATGTTTTAGAGATTTGAGATGGAAAGTCTGCCAGTTGGAGTGGGGTATTTTAGAATATTTTGATGGCCTCAAACAGGAACAAACACACAATTTGACCTGGGGAGATTTTCAACTTAGCATGGTACAACTTGGATGAATGTCTTGAAGAACAGTTGGAGTACAATTTACAGAAATGTTTGACACGGATTGAGTTTAACATACCGAAAACTTGAACACATGACCCGCGAAAAAAAAATACAGTACTGAACGGTTTGCTATCACATTGCGAATAAATATTTAATTTCAGATTATGACGTAAATTGCAATTTTGCTATTGAACGCGTGTTAATCAGATGCAGTAAACTTAGTTAGTCTGTCTCTATTTCTTCCAATAATCGTTGGAAACAAATTTAGTGAATAAATTTGAGGGTTTTTTCTTCTTCTAATAGCCGTGCTATTCGTTGTCTCAATTTCTTCTTGAAATTTTGCTCTCAGCAAAATTCAATTCGTAAGTGAATTCACTTTCGTTTTCGCTGACTGAACGAGCATTATTTATAGGTTAGCCGTGTTTGTCATTAAACTCTTCCCAGGTCGTGATCTTGAATTACAGTATTTTATAGACTCTCTGTGTAACTTTGCCGTAAAGCTTTGAACGGGCCGTGTCAAATAGAAGTAGGCCGCGACGGTGTTTTCATGCAGGAATTATAAGTGCTGACAGAAGTTGTACTTGAGTCCACGTATTAAAGGAGCGGATTTGACAGGTTCGTGTGACAAGGTTGTCATTTGCCCTGTGGTTCCTACGAAAACCAGACACCGTGAGTGAAACGAATCTCGTCTCTGAACACGATTATGCTTCGCGTTCACTTTCAGTTCATTGCTTTCCTCAAATTTCTGCTTTAGCGTTCTTGACTTGCTTTCGGGAGGTTTTTCTTTTTTTATTTGTGTTGTGTGATGTCAGCTTACGAGTGGATACATACACATTTTAATGACCTGGGCTGCGGGGAATTTATATAACGTCTGAAGAGCTCGAAAAAAAAGGAGATGTGACTTGCGCTGAGAAACGGCCAAATCGGGTCGTAAATGTCATCCTAGGAATGCGAATTCTTGTGTGCCCTGTTCCAGGATCTTTTCGCGTTCATTTGAGATGTTTAATTGTCTCGAAGATTTTATTTTTGAGTGTGTGGGGTTTGGGTTTGGGAAAAATTCCGCGTGGAGGTCATTATGAGATTTTATGGCCCGTGGTGAACGAACCCACTGCGGTTTTTTTGTTGTTTGTTTAAACCTATAGAATGCCTCTGGCAATATTTATCTGTTTCCAGTGCAAGCTAGACAAGCAAGAAATGTCGTAACGAATGTATATTCAACCATGAGCGGTAATATCTTTGGTATTTTCCACAATAAAGGTTCGATGCGAAATTATGCCGCTGTTTTAAATGGGTCACTTGTTGATTTTGATGCACTAATTTTATATTTAATGTGGCCAGTTCTTCGATCCATGCTTAAAATTGGACAAGTAATTAACCGCTGGTATTTTTGGAGGAAATTATTTGCGAAACAATGCGAAATACTAGACTCGAACATGTACTGTATTGTACTTGTATACCCTGATGATGTGAATCGGATGAGATGTTGAAATGTGAAGAATTACTGAAGCTTTGAATGAAAAATACAAGTTTTCGTTTCTCATTTCAATTTTGTGTATTAATGGTTTTCCGGATTCAAGATACGCCGACTTTAAAAGGGCTTAATTCGGACATGGATTGAAAATTTTCTCGACCGATGGATGAGTTTCTTTGGCAATGCTCCTCAGAATTGAAAGCTTTTCATTGGTGATAAAACAAGAGAATTCATATTGATTCAATTTTTTTTTAATTCCGTGTGTTGCAGCAAGATTTTTATCACATGTGTTCGAGCTTTTAGGATATCTAGAAAATTTTTTATATCTACAAGTTTTTGTTTAAAATGCAGAGCTATGGATTTTCTTTGGTGTTCCACAAATTTCGCAACGCGTAGTTTTTTGAATTTTTTATTTCCAGAAAAATCATTGCATCGGGAATCACATCCGTGATTATTGATCGACTTACTTTTCACATCAGATAATGAGTTATACTGGATTTTGAAAACTTTTTCTTCCAATTCATGATTTCCGTATCGTTGTAAAACGCCAGCGGTTGAAACCATTCAACTTTTGACGGATTTCAATTTATTCTTGCGCAATGATCTTGAGGATTGGAATGAAGAAGATGACCTTAATCAAGTTCATAGACAGGTCATTAAATCTGCCCTGATGTGGCCGGTAATGCTTGTTATCAGCTCGATCTGATTTTTAATTGTGGATTTTTCTCATGTATTAATCAACGGACTCTTACGGTAGTACGTTTGTGTACAGTACCTCTAGAAAACGAAGCGCATTCTACTAATAATTTTTATGGGGTTTTTGCAGTTCGTTTGAATCCATTTAGAATTTTTTTTAAATCCGCGGTATTGTGTAAATGTTTAAAAACGGGAATACGGTATGCTCAATATTTATACTCATCGATGGTTCCCAACGTTTTTGAATTCGACTCGATTAAGTGTACACATTGAAATAATGAATCATGTACAGTACAGAAATTTTTGCTCATGTTTCATTATCTATATGCGGAATGGAATCGTCTTCAGAGTATTTTAAGCCTTGCTTTTCTCTAAAGAATGAAATGGCAATTTTTATCCGATCTCAACCTCAGATTCTCTCCCAGGTAACAATTTTAAAAGATTTTCCGGGCATCTTGATGAGTGAAATAATTTTTCGAGGGACCAGCGAAGCAAATCCGACTTTGTGAGGTTCTGAGTCAGGGAAATGAGCCTTTTTTGTCGAGAGGAAGGAAGAATAAATGCAGGATATTGTAATTGGCGTCATTCTTGTCTTTAAATGGCTTTATCAATGAGTTGTCAGGATGCTGAACTTGAAGGCAAGGGTTTATTTGCCCTAGTTGCAGTTCTTTCCAAAACGCATGAGTTAAATTTTTCATTGCTTTTCTCTTTTATTGCTGCGTCAATAAAAAAGTAGCCAAAAGCCTCCATAAAAGTTGGGTTGCAGAGATTTGAAGAGTTGGGAGGGTTTTTAATGGATTTTTTTTAGAAGGGAAATCGAACAGTGGCTTTAAAAAATCGTCACGTGGAAGTATAGTGCAGTGTTGTATTCGATTTTGAGAGGTTTGAGTTATCCTCGTTCAACTTTAATGCTGCAAAAAGAATGGGAATATGCATTATCCATTTATATTTCCCGGAAGCCGAGTTCGTTGAGTGAAACAGTAGATAAAATTCGGAAGTGGGAAACTTTTTATTGTTGGAAGTATGGAAAGCATTTCTTGTGATGGCTGCCATAGTCTCGGTTCAAAATGGAATGAAATATGCAATTTAATCGATTTCAAACGAAAATGTTTCGAAATATATTCGGAGTATCAGACATCATTTCCGCCCCATCAGTTTCACTGGAATCAAGCTCTGAAAAAAGATTACTTGCGTGACTCGAACCTTTTTTCCGAAGCTTCTCGGTTATGATTTTAACGCTAGTTGAACGTTTAACGATTGCATCATCTTTTTTTCTTCGCCATCGTTTTTCATCAGTGGTGGTGAATTCGTTCCGTTGGATTCCGGAACTCGNTTATCAGCTCGATCTGATTTTTAATTGTGGATTTTTCTCATGTATTAATCAACGGACTCTTACGGTAGTACGTTTGTGTACAGTACCTCTAGAAAACGAAGCGCATTCTACTAATAATTTTTATGGGTTTTTTGCAGTTCGTTTGCATCCATTTAAAAATTTTTTTTAAATCCGCGGTATTGTGTAAATGTTCAAAAACGGGAATACGGTATGCTCAATATTATGAATGAATGAATGAATGAACAGAAAACTTCATTTGCCGCTTTTCAGCGTTCACAAGGAGTATAATTTCAATATTATACTCATCGATGGTTCGCAACGTTTTTGAATTCGACTCGATCAAGTGTACACATTGAAATAATGAATCATGTACAGTACATAAATTTTTGCTCTTGTTTCATTATCTATATGCGGAATGGAATCATCTTCAGAGTATTTTAAGCCTTTTTTCTCTAAAAAATGAAATCGCAATTTTTATCCGATCTCAACCTCAGATTCTCTCCCAGATAACAATTTTTAAAAGATTTTCCGGGCATCTTGATGAGTGAAATAATTTTTCGAGGGACCAGCGAAGCAAATCCGACTTCGTGAGGTTCTGAGTCAGGGAAATGAGCCTTTTTTGTCGAGAGGAAGGAAGAATAAATGCAGGATATTGTAATTGGCGTCATTCTTGTCTTTAAATGGCTTGATCAATGAGTTGTCAGGATGCTGAACTTGGAGGCAAGGGTTTATTTGCCCTCTTAGTCGCAGTTCTTTCCAAAACGCATGAGTTAAATTTTTCATTGCTTTTCTCTTTTATTGCTGCGTCAATAAAAAAGTAGCCAGAAGCCTCCATAAAATTTGGGTTGCAGAGATTTGAAGAGTTGGGAGGGTTTTTAATGGATTTTTTTTAGAAGGGAAATCGAACAGTGGCTTTAAAAAATCGTCACGTGGAAGTATAGTGCAGTGTTGTATTCGATTTTTAGAGGTTTGAGTTATCCTCGTTCAACTTTAATAGACGTTTTTCTTACCCTTATACGTAATAGGTAAATATAAAGGGCCTTCGGCTCAAGCAACTCACTTTGTCATCTATTTTAAGCCTTCACCCTTTGAAAAATAACAACCTTCACACCTTTCGTAAAGATGTGATGGCTGCCATAGTCTCGGTTCAAAATGGAATGAAATATGCAATTTAATCGATTTCAAACGAAAATGTTTCGAAATATATTCGGAGTATCAGACATCATTTCCGCCCCATCAGTTTCACTGGAATCAAGCTCTGAAAAAAGATTACTTGCGTGACTCGAACCTTTTTTCCGAAGCTTCTCGGTTATGATTTTAACGCTAGTTGAACGTTTAACGATTGCATCATCTTTTTTTCTTCGCCATCGTTTTTCATCAGTGGTGGTGAATTCGTTCCGTTGGATTCCGGAACTCGTTTCTTATTCCGGAGTCCGGTTTCCTTTCTTCTGAACTGTTGGTGAAGTAAGCGGCTTCCTTAGAACTTCCAATATATAAGAACATTGAGCATTAATCACCCTCTTTTTTGTTGCTCCGTGTACTTGCTCCGTGTACTTAGAAACCACTAGGCCTTAGTTCCTTAGCACGCTGCCTAGTAAAAAAAAAGTTCCCAGAATCAATTTTCCGAAAAAATAATTTTAGCAATTTTCTGTTGGGACAATATGGAAGAGGGGTTCCGTTACGAATATTTTCGTCAGTTTTGATGGTTTTCGAGCTTCGAAGTCTCATTACGATTCTACTTCAGGTTTATGCCTCGAGGACTTCGCGAAATACTGTATTTTCATGCAAGGTTTTTATTCTTTTTTCTTGAGTTTTTTTTCCTTAAAAATTGTCGCCATTGACAAGTAGACAATAAACGTCCCTGCAAAATCGGTGCAACGTCTGGATGGGGAGCGGTTTCACTGCATGTGGCAAATGGTGTGTTTATTTTGCTTTCGAAAGTCGCTCTCGGGTATAATGTGTGAGGGGTCATCCAATAGTTCATGTTCTCTGCATTTTGCTTGCCGAATCGGGAGTCTTAGGTCTACATGTTCGACCTTGTTCAGCTGAACCTTTTTAAATTAAAAATCTCAGTAATTTTTGCTGAGTCCCTTTCTGAATTCCCCTGAGATCAGTGATAATATAAAGTTATACACCTCGGTAATTTGAATATTTTCTCACAAAAGCCTCGAAAATTTGAATTTTAAAAGTATCTTTGGGCGATTACTCTGGGGACCTAGGAAAGTAGAGAAGAGCAATAAAAAGGTAATTTGATGATTTTCAAAAGGAAGTGAGAGACTAATTTGTCAAGTGTATCCTTGGCTCCGAATTGGGCATCCTTTTAGCCCATTTAACCGACGGCTGAAGGCCCCGAATATCACCAATTTTACCTTATGTAATATTTTTTTAAAGCAAAAATACAGGATTTCCAAATCGAAAAACCTCGAGAGGAGAATTTTCGTGAGTCTCTTGAGTTCAATTTGAAGACGATTTTTTTTCGTGTGTCGAAGATAACGCCATCGTAACTAAATATTTTGCATCTCGCTCTCTACTCGAAAAAACGATGTTATGAAAAAGCCAGCATAAATTTTTCATTCCTGAATGGAATTTATCGTTTCTTTCCACCTTATTGAGGGTGGACTGGAACAGTATGCCCACGATTCTTGTACAGTTGAATCTCGTTGCAACAAAGCTGTTGGGGACTGACAAAAAGCTTCGTTCTGACGATAAATTCTGACGTATACTTTTATAAAATGCTTCAAATAACATCATTGCTATTGGACAGTGGGCTAAAAAATAGCTTAGTTTCAACCAATATTTCCTTATAACCAGATCAATAAGATTTTACGGTATTTTGTATTTGTATTATGCTAGAATCTGACGCATTCTCCTCAACAAATTTTAAACTTATTTTTTTTTTGTTCTGGCATGTTTCCTAATACCTTCAAAATGAGTTTTTTCACCCATTTTTTGCAGTTTCATCACTGCTTGAAAGCTTACATTTCATGCACAAAATTAATCCCGCTCACAAGTGGTTAGGTGCTCGTTCATGTGCCAGCGGTTGCAAATCTCTTGGTTTTAGGAATAAACAAAAATTTTCGCAAGACCCTTCCGACTTCATTTTCCCTCATTTTATTTTATCTTTTTTTATTTTTTCCTACATATTTTCGACGCGGGTGAGAAAGAGAGAGTCTGAAAAGTAATCGAAAACGCCGGCGTGTTTGCTCGTGCCCTCGTCGACTGGCGTGCTCGACATTCCGATCCGCTTCCGTTTCCGCAGACCGGTGTGTACTCAATCCCTGGTTTTTATTTATTTATTTATTTATTTATTTATTTATTTATACGTTTTTGAACATTTAAATGCGCGTAGTTGGGTTGTGTAACTGGCGAGGAGAATTGATTCCGGAACAGCACAGGTTTTCCGGATGATGATGGGCTTGTGTCACCGAAATGCCACATGACGAGGAGAACCGGAGTCGAGTCTCGGGTATATAGAGAGAAGGGCACCGTCGTTGTTGGTTTTTACGACTGGGGGTTGCGACATGCGAGGGAAAACGACTTGTGATTGCCTGGGATGAAGGGATTTTCTCAAGCCCACTTTTTTTTAGCAAATTTTGTTTTCTTTCAATACTAACTATGTGCTGATGAACGAATAAACAGGGAGGAACATATTACGGTATATCGCAGTTCTAGTTTTTATGACGCGAGAAACGATTGAAAAGGCGATTCAAATTTTTGGTCGCTGCGTTATTAATTATCCAGAGCAGTTTTTGTGCGTGGAGGATTTTTTGTTGTTGCGGAGAATATTGAATTTATGCTGTTGTCTATAATGTCAATGCAAGAGTATTACTTGAGTTTCAATTACTGTACTTGAAAAATATTGACCCTTCAAAGGATATGATGACATATTCTGATGTATGAACGGGGTTTTCTTGAATTTGACCGAGGCCACTGAGTCATTCGTTTAGAGAGAAGAAATTGATGTTGAACCGGAATAAGGCATATTTTGCCTGATCATCTTCGATGTTAACAAGCCTTTGCCTTATGATGAGTATTATTCTAATTTACAAATTTCAGTACGTTTCAACCACGGTGAGTTGTGAAGAACTGTCATTGTTTGCCTTACATCGCATTTTCGGTCCTTCCTTGGCAAGTTGCCTTGAATTTTCGTAACCTTAAGAATCTGATCTTATGTGAAGGGTTTCAATGTGTATGTGTTCATTACTGTGTACAGTACTACGATGAGTACTTGACTGACGTGGTCTACGAGTTCTTGAACAAAGTGTAACCTGAATAAAATGCGTGAAAAATGTGCGAGAACGGGCCTTTATTTCGTTAGCAATAACGAAATAGTTGTATCTCGTCACACGTATGACCGAATAGGAATTGGGAATTTGGCGAGAGCCTTTGGGTGAATTTTGCATACCAATGTCATCGAGGATCTTGAAGGTTATATATTCTTGTAACTCGTAATTAGTGGGAGAAAAAACAACGAGGCACATGAACGAGGCACATGAATCTTTGGTGATCCGGAATCAAGGAATCGTGCGACGGATCATTTTTTTTTCCCAGAATCAATTTTCCGAAAAAATAATTTTAACAATTTTCTGTTGGGACAATATGGAAGAGGGGTTCCGTTACGAATAATTTCGTCAATTTTGTTGGTTTTCGAGCTTCGAAGTCTCATTACGATTCTACATCAGGTTTATGCCTCGAGGACTTCACGAAATACTGTATTTTCATGCAAGGCTTTTAATCTTTTTTCTTGAGTTTTTTTTCTGAAAAATTGTCGCCATTGACAAGTAGACAATAAACGTCCCTGCAAAATCGGTGCAGCGTCTGGATGGGGAGCGGTTTCACTGCATGTGGCAAATGGTGTGTTTATTTTGCTTTCGAAAGTCGCTCTCGGGTATAATGTGTGAGGGGTCATCCAATAGTTCATGTTCTCTGCATTTTGCTTGCCGAATCGGGAGTCTTAGGTCTACATGTTCGACCTTGTTCAGCTGAACCTTTTTAAATTAAAAATCTCAGTAATTTTTGCTGAGTCCCTTTCTGAATTCCCCTGAGATCAGTGATAGTATAAAGTTATATACTGTACCTCGGTACTTTGAATATTTTCTCACAAAAGCCTCGAAAATTTGAATTTTAAAAGTATCTCTGGACGATTACTCTGGGGACCTAGGAAAGAAGAGAAGAGCGATAAAAATATAATTTGATGATTTTCAAAAGGAAGTGAGAGACTAATTTGTCAAGTGTATCCTTGGCTCCGAATTGGGCATCCTTTTAACCCATTTAACCGACGGCTGAAGGCCCCGAATATCACAAATTTTACCTTCATGTAATATTTAAAAAACAAGCAAAAATACAGGATTTCCAAATCGAAAAACCCCGAGAGGAGAATTTTCGTGAGTCTCTTGAGTTCAATTTGAAGACGATTTTTTTTTCGTGTGTCGAAGATTACGCCATCGTAACTAAATATTTTGCATCTCGCTCTCTGCTAAAAAAAAAACGATGTTATGAAAAAGCCAGCATAAATTTTTCATTCCTGAATGGAATTTATCGTTTCTTTCCACCTTATTGAGGGTGGACTGGAACAGTATGCCCACGATTCTTGTACAGTTGAATCTCGTTACAACGAAGCTGTTGGGGACCGACAAAAAGCTTCGTTCTGACGATAAATTCTAGCGAATAATTTTAATAAATGATTTGAATAACATCATTGATATTGGACAGGGGGCTGAAAAACGTCTTAGTTTTAACCAATATTTCCTCATAACCAGATCAATAAGATTTTACTGTATTTTGTTTTTGTATTATGCTAGAATCTGACGCATTCTCCTTGACCAATTTCAACCTGATTTATTTTTGTGTTGGTATGTTTCCTAATCCCTTCAATATGAGTTTTTTCACCCATTTCTCGCAGTTTCATCACTGCTTGAAAGCTTACATTTCATGCACAAAATTAATCCCGCTCACAAGTGGTTAGGCGCTCATGTGCCAGCGGTTGCAAATCTCTTGGTTTTAGGAATAAACAAAAATTTTCGCAAGACCCTTCCGGCTTCATTTCCCCTCATTTTATTTTATCTTTTTTATTTTTTCCTACACATTTTTGACGCGGGTGAGAGAGAGAGTCTGAAAAGTAATCGAAAACGCCGGCGTGTTTGCTCGTGCCCTCGTCGACTGGCGTGCTCAACATTCCGATCCGCTTCCGTTTCCGCAGACCGGTGTGTACTCAATCCCTGGTTTTTATTTATTTATTTATACGTTTTTGAACATTTAAATGCGCGTAGTTGGGTTGTGTAACTGGCGAGGAGAATTGATTCCGGAACAGCACAGGTTTTCCGGATGATGATGGGCTTGTGTCACCGAAATGCCACATGACGAGGAGAACCGGAGTCGAGTCTCGGGTATATAGAGAGAAGGGCACCGTCGTTGTTGGTTTTTACGACTGGGGGTTGCGACATGCGAGGGAAAACGACTTGTGATTGCCTGGGAAGAAGGGATTTTCTCAAGCCCACTTTTTTAGCAAATTTTTTTCTGAAATTATCTGTGTGCTAATGAAAAAATGAACAGGGAGGAACATATTAGGGTATATCGCAGTTTTAGTTTTTAAGACGCGAGAAACGATTGAAAAGGCGATTCAAATTTTTGGTCGCTGCGTTATTAATTATCCAGAGCAGTTTTTGTGCGTGGAGGATATTTTTTTTGCGGAGAATATTGAATTCATGCTGTTTTCTATAATGACAATCGAAGAGTATTACTTGAGTTTCATTTACTGTACTTGAAAAATACTGACCCTTCAAATGATATGATGACATATTCTGATGGAAGAACGGGTTTTTCTTGAATTTGACTGAGGCCACTGAGTCATTCGTTTAGAGAAGAAATTGATGTTGAACCGGAATAAGGCATATTTTTGGCCTGATAATCTTCGATGTTTATCAAGCCCTTTGCCTTATGATGAGAATTATTCTCATTTACAAATTTCGAATACGTTTCAACCACGGTGAGTTGTGAAGAACTGTCATTGTTTGCCTTACATCGCATTTTCGGTCCTTCCTTGGCAAGTTGCCTTGAATTTTCGTAAGCTTAAAAATCTGATCTGATCTGAAGGGTATCAATGTGTATGGTTCATTACTGTGTACAGTACTATGATGAGTACTTGACTGACGTGGTCTACGAGTTCTTGAACAAAGTGTAACCTGAATAAAATGCGTGAAAAATGCGCGAGAACGGGCCTTTATTTCGTTAGCAATAACGAAATAGTTGTATCTCGTCACACGTATGACCGAATAGGAATTGGGAATTTGGCGAGAGCCTTTGGGTGAATTTTGCATACCAATGTCATCGAGGCAGTCTCTTGCCTGTGATTGGCACGTCCTTTTCGAGTACAGTATTGTGCAGTAATGCATTTGTATT
>CAJPEX010000873.1:16821-76639 GCA_905338405.1 Notodromas monacha
GATGAGTACTTGACTGACGTGGTCTACGAGTTCTTGAACAAAGTGTAACCTGAATAAAATGCGTGAAAAATGTGCGAGAACGGGCCTTTATTTCGTTAGCAATAACGAAATAGTTGTATCTCGTCACACGTATGACCGAATAGGAATTGGGAATTTGGCGAGAGCCTTTGGGTGAATTTTGCATACCAATGTCATCGAGGCAGTCTCTTGCCTGAGATTGGCTCGTCCTTTTCGAGTACAGTATTGTGCAGTAATGCATTTGTATTATTTATTTATGTTGTGGAATACTGACATGTAATGGAAAATTATCTGTCGATAACAACTCGAATAATATGAAGCGAATTAAGAATCTGTCCTCAAAATCCAGCAGGGCTATGATTACAGTATTTCGTTTACCTGACCGGAAATCTGTCACAAAGTTTTTCTTTTTTCGTTTTCCAACACAATGCATGAATCTTCGATTTCTGCTTCAGCTGTGGTCATTTTTGTCTGAAATATTTGCAGCATTTTATAGAGCCTTCGAACTTCTGCGCAATTCTTGCTAAATTTTCAGCATTCTAAATTGAAAATTGATTCTAAATTATAAATTCTTCCTCGCTCTGAAATTGGCAAGATGGAGTCAAGGACAACGTTTTTAGGCGAGCTGAACTGTCCCGAGTAAAAATTCTCTGAGCTCATTTATTCGTTGTATTTATACCAAACTCTGCTTGATTGGTCAACATATTCCTGCATTTTTCCCCCCGAAAGTATCAAAAATGTGTGGGAACCTATCGATGATCACAGACCGTCTCCGATGAATTCAAAAATTCGCAATGCGGGAATTTCTCTTGGCTTTGATTGGCCACAATTTCCGTTTAGTGAATGTTGAAGAACATTTGGGGTTTCAAACTGTAGGAAGCACTTGTGAGTCAGCCAACAGCAGGAAAATTTGCGTCCAGTAAATCTTTGGGGCTGAAGTTCGCAAGAATTTCCTTGACATTCTAATCTCATTCTCGTCACTCAAGTGTCAGGATTTGGGGACTTAAAAGTCGTATAAAAAAATTAAAAAACGCCGTAAAAATATACAGTACATGCCTGCGATAAAATTAAAGGGAAAATATATAAAATCCTTCTGTTCACGTCTTCCGAAGATTGTCCGGGAGTTTTTATTTTTTTATTTTTCGTGACCTCGTGCACCGAATAAAATAACCTGGCTCACACTTGGAGGTTAATCGCGGAAGATTGAAGACTGCGACTCGAGTTCAGTTCGGGGCTTCCGCAGCTTTCTCTCGGATTATTCCTTAAAAAAAATATGAATAAAAATATATGTGAGAAACATTTCAACTCCTTTCGGGGGATGTTTTTTTGTTTTTCATCTGCATCGTGATGCCCTGTATATAGAAACCCTGGACGCTCTCTCTCATAGGAGGTGCAATTACGTGATGGAAGCGGGGAAGCCACAGCATTGTTTTCTGCGAAACCCGTCGGCAAATTATTAAGTGCAGCAGGCCGCATTTTACTGCGCGCAAAGCACCGGACCTTTTTCGCGCTTCCTGAAAAGAAGTAACAAAAGATATTTCGCTAGCCCGAGCAAAGGGCAACAATAAAAGAGAAAAGTTTTCTTCTTGTTTGTCTCTTTTGTTTTGTTTTTCTTTCTTTCTTCATGAACTGTATTACAAGTTTCGAGATGCAGGAGGGCACGGATGAGAGAATGCGAGGACCGTCAAAAATTGCCACCTTCGGCGGTTTTTGCGCAATCGGGTTATTTGCTGGCTGCTTGAGACATCTGGCGTGTGTCTCGTTTTTGTACTTCGCTGGATTTATCCTGTTTATCTGCTCAACCTTAGTTTTTTTTTTTGGTCGAATTTTCGCTCGAATGTTTACGACATGAAATTCCCAATGGTCTTTTAAAATACAAATTTTGCTTTTAAATTTTAACCGAAACTTGAAATTTAGTGCTTTGCGCGTAAGAAAATTTATAGAAATATTTCCTACATCTGGCTTTTGCAAATGATTCCCAATAAAACTCTTGATACATTTGATTTTTTATCCTGAGGAATTCTGTGGAGTACCAATTAAACCCCGATTGGTACGTATTTAATTGGGTGGAACGCTGTGTTTTTTTTGAATGTATTGGGTGATGAGATACAAAAAAAGGCTTTATTTGTGAATTTAAAAAATGCAATATAGTCAACGATGATGTTCTATATTAAATATGCTGAAATATAAACAGTGTCGGTCTCTTTAATAATGTATGCAGGTATGAATAAGAAGTATAGCTGCGATGCGTTAACTTTATGATTTATAAATGAAATTCCTAGTGTCACAATTGAAGCAACTTCCAACGATTTTCATGACTACAGTCTTTGCTTATACTGTATTTGGGGGTTGACGTAAAATTACGACTTTATTTTTTGCATGACGTTTTCTTGATCAATTGGCCAGGTATTTTGGTGAACACCGCATGGTTTTCCTATCTTCGAATTTCTGTTCCTGAAAAAAGTAAATCAATCAAATTTTTCTACAATCTCCCAAGTAAGGAATGTTTGATCTGCACAACAATTATGGAATGCTGATGTCTTCTGTTGCGGTTTCTTGAAACATGGCACTGCAATTAATTAATCTAACATCAGAATTCGACATGGAAACCGAAAGTAATGGGATTATTGATGGCATCGTTGACCCATTCGCACACCGTAATTATCATTTTTTTCTGAATGGCAAGAAAAAAAAAGCGCGACATTTTGTTTTCGTTTTGTTTTTGGTTTTTGTCTCGACTTCAAGTTGGGTTTAAAATCGTTTGAGAGGAAGATGTTGTGCGTGTGCGTGATAATGCCTTGACGTGTCCCGGGAGGAGATGTAGCGAAAGGTTACGTGAGCTCACGACGTCGTGATTAACTTTTGCATGACATTCCTGTCTCACCTGACGTGTGACGTGTTGCGAATGGGTTGATGGAGTGTTGTAGGTATGGTGTTCTTTGTGGGACTGAGCAGCAAGCAATGCTTACCTATTGCAGATTTTAAGCTGCATTAACAATATTCCAGATGCAAGAGACATCTGAGTGCTGAGGCAGTTACCCAGCCTCCAAGGGAATTTAATTTTAAAAATACGAAACTTCATTATGGCTGCAGGAAAATAAGAGAAGCTGGTGCATCCTCACTCCTCAGGATGTTAAAAGAGGACTCTTATTATTGTCTCTGATCACAGGTTTCATGAAGGCAACAATCACACACACAATCAGCAAATACAATCTCGCATTGTGCAATAAAAACTCACTTTCAAAAAGAAAAAGAAAATCAGCAAAGAAAAGATGCTTTGCCTATGGCGCAATTCCCGACGCCCAAACTTCCGAAGCAAATAACTTCGCGAATTGTACGCTTGAAAAATTTCACGACATCTTAAATTGAAGCCAAAGATGTTCTTCAACTTTTCTTGTATCATATAAAAATTGACCCAATTGACAGATCTTGAGATATTCTCACTTTTCTAAACATAACTTTTCTTCGGTGATAAGAATCTGGAAAACCTTTATGCCAGATTCTTTTCTCACTGATTCACAAGCTCTTGGTGAAAACAGTGACTTCAAAAGCCTTGTTTCTAAATGTAGATGAATGAATTTATTTCTGCAACACTTACCAGTGCTTCAAATTTTAAAAATGTTTTAAATATTTTTTCGCGTATGCACTGGATGTGATGACAAAATTATCCGGATTTAAAATTTTGTTGGTAATTACTTGGATCTGAGACGCTTTCGTTAAAAAAAAAAACGCGAGAAAGTGCTTTAAAAAATGGGGTTCCTCCCATATGCAGTCGGACCTCTTAACTCGAACCTCTCCAGATCGGAAACCTCCATATAACTCGTATTTTTTATTGTCCCTGTCCAACGTTCCTGCCGAAATCCTGTAGGGTTCATTTCATGAAATTGTTTTTTTATTACTACAAACTCAAATTCCAGCATAACAAACTTTTCTGTGGAACATTACGTGATTTTTCCTGATGAAAAATCTCCGAAGAAGACATCAGGCACAGTCTCAAATCCCCCATTCAAAATGTGAGTATGACTGGTTTTTGGGTCATAAGTGGAAGGTGAAATGAAGGATAAAAATTCTTCAGAAATAACCTAACCATCTATCTTTCAAAAACTGTTGATCCCAGGTTAGGCAAGATAAGGAAAGGCGGGTTCGATGAAAAAAATTATCAGTTTAACCTGAATTTCGTTTTCTCAAAATATTTCAACTGTGAACTTCCGTAATTCAAAATATTTGAAGACAAGGATGGATAGAAATTCCGAATTACTGTTTTCTTCTTTTNAGCTAGTTGGGAAGTGAGTGAAATATGAGTTTCAAAATTTGATCCGGACAAACAGACAGACAAGAAAGTGAGTTCATAAAAACATGGTAAAATGGAGATCATGTTTTCTGCGCCCTCACAAAATACACTCACGCAGTTACGCCTTTTAATGCCATTGTTTCAAGTGCTTGATTTATTTCGAGAAACGGACGGAAAATGATCAGGTACTTCCATTGAGCAGAACCTGCAATTTGGGACTCTTCACATGTGAACAAAAAGCATTCCCTTGTTCTGACACTCATGTATACGGAATGGTCAAGTACTATTAATCAGCGACAAAATTGAAACTGAACGTCGTATCATGCTTTATGCAAATTTAAAAGAAGTACTCTTTGGTATCAGAGGAGCCGATCTACCCGAGTACTGTTATTCATGTTTCAGATCATGTAAGGTTCAATTTAGTGATGCAATGCTATCAATTCCTCGCAATTTTTTTTCAAGACTATGTTTTGAAATGCGTTATAAAGCAAACATGGCAGGTAAACTCAAATCCCATCAAACTGCAGGCGAGGGAAAAAATGAGAATGCGGTAACTGCATTGAATATAAGAAAAATTCCCTGTGTGGTTTGATTAAATGCACTGTACTGTAGTAAATTTCCAGGGTAAATGCATTTTTGCTCCACACGATGTTGAAATGCTCGGGAATTGCAGTTTATTCATGCAATGTTCAATTTTTTCATCGAACGATTTAAATCGGTGTTCCCCGAGCCGTGGTCTGCAAACGGGCGCCAGTCCGCAGAATTTTGTTTTATTTATTTATTTTTAATTTTTTGGTCAGTCTGCATGCATTTTTCTTAAGCATAATAAATTTGTCAAAAATAGCGATGAAGTCTGTTATGTTTATTTGATATTTTGGAAAGACAATCGCAGGTGAAGTTATCTGATGAAAAATAAAAGTTGGATTTTCTCCTGTAATAACACCTCATAAAAATGTTCATCTGATGAAAGGAATTATTTCCATTTTTCATTCAGAGAAATCTTTCTTGAAACCCACTTTTATAATTTTTTGAAGACATTCCACTATAGCTGCTTCATTGGTTCTCAACTTAATTTCTGAAAAAAAACCAGAAACTTTTTAAATACCTGCCATAAGGTCATTGCAAATCTTTTTGAGTCTGAGAAAAAAAATTCTAGCTTGCCATTCTGCAGGATTTCTCATTTTGTGGAAATTTGCTGGTCCGCAGGTCGAAAAAGGTTGGGAAACACTGATTTAAACTCTGCAGGACTCGAAGCTAGCCAAGGAAGCATTAAATGAAAACTGATGCGAGGATTCACGATGAAAAAAAAAAAAGGACTCAAGAAGTGTTGGAGAGCTGGGAAGTTTACGATACCCCTTCCATACATTCTTTTCGCCGGGTTTCTCTTCTTTGGTGGACAATAATAATAATCAAGAAAGAACTGGTTGTGCAAACAAGCTCTTCTTGTGTGAGTGTGTGTGTGTATTCATGATGTAAATGTTTTGTTAGGGGCTGCCAGCGGGTTGATGGCGGGATCAAGGTTGGACATTTTTTGGTGGCGGAAATTGCCAAGTCCGGGAGCTGCTGTTAGATTACCTCACTTCACCACCGAATGCCCCCCCCCCCCTTACTTTTTTCGGGGTTGCGCAACGATTTTTCATCGCTGCACTTCAGTTTGCTTGGTCATTAATCGGACCCAAGTCGGCTTTTTGTCCAGATTCACGCCCGAAGGTCTCCTTCTTTTTTTTTTTTTTTTTTTTTTTTTTCTTTTTTTTNCCTTCTTTTTTTTTTTTTTTTTTTTTTTTGTCCTTCGTCATGCATCAGATTTGGCCTTTATCTGACAAAATGGGAGATGACAGATGTCCGTTCATTACTTTCTTTTAACCCAATGTTTTTTTTTCCCCGCTAAGTTTCCGATTTAGAGAACTATAGAATATTCATTTGGGCCTTCTGCTGTTTTTGCATTTCGATATTCGCGAGCAGGCGGTAGATTTTTATTCATACCTGAAGTCGGATGCGTAAAATATGGATTATTGTGTTTTTCGTGCCCTGGAGGTATTGCGAAAACATCGAACGTGTCTGTGCTTTTTTTTTTCTTTTTACGACCACAGACGAACAGCAATTGAAAATTTGAGTTAGAACTCTGCGAGAAAGGTTTATGATGTGGAAAATTTTCTCGAATTACATCCCGAACAATCGCTTCAGTGATAATTAGTCGAATAAACGGACTGGGTTCATTCAACTTTGAAATCACCGCTGCGGAAAGCATAAATTATTCTTCCTGGTTCGAATTCGAAGGGCATTTTCATTTTCGCTCTTCGAGTTTTCTCGAGAAAATTCCTGTATCTCAGCGATTTTTCTCTACCTTCAAATGTAAATTCCCCTTGGTCTTGAAACTGCACTTCTGCAAATACAGTCGATTGACTTATGGAGTATAGACGCAATTTCATCTTGGCGAAAATTCCATCCACGAATGTACTGTAATTACGGTTGAAGGAATTATGAAAATTACGCAAAACATTTCGCATCATTTCGATATTGAAACGAATTGTAAAATTGATGAGTGATTTTACCTCATCTCCTTATTCAAAATGGATGCTTTTCTTTGACCGTTGCATTCTTTTAAAATAAATCGGGCTTTCTGAGCGTTCGAGTATTCAATAGCATTTTTCCTCGTGTTTTTGCAACCTGGGCTTTCTATATCTATAATATAGCCGAGCTTTGAAAGTTAATATGCATAGTGTTTTGTGCTCCAACCTGTTGGGGCATCCCGGAGTTTATAGACGCCATGGGCAATTTTTGGCAGTACACGGGCTCATCTTTTGTTAAATGAGCACAATGAGATTTTTCTGCTTTGTCGAAGCTTTTCTTTCAACTTTTGCGTCCATGATGGGAATATCTGCATTTTATAGGCCAGATAATCATCCAGACTAAAAAGTCTTCTTCTAAATAGCCTTTGAAGAATGCTAAAAAAAAGTTCCCTAAACGTCGAATGACGTGAGGAAATTAGAATATTATCATTTTTTGGTAAAACAGTTGCCTGGATGAGAAGCTTTTTGCGTGAATTATTTGCGGAACAAAATAATTCCCAGCATTCGGTGATCAATGATGAGAGGCAGTTTGAGCCTATGTGTATTTGTTCTGGTTTTCCCCTTTAATTTTCAACCTTTAATAAAGCAAGTTCTTGTCGACAATTTTACATGGATTTGCATTCAGTATCGGCATTTTAAAAATTATGATGGGCGTACAATGTCTGAAATAAGTTAGGGATATCAAATCTGCCATAAAGTCATTGCGAAAATTGTTCGCATTTTTGGAAATGTTCCTCATGGCTTCGTCGACTGCCTTCAGATTAATTTTAAAACCAAGCAAATATTTTGTAAACTCTCTTTCCTCAAAGTACTGTATCAGGCTTCTCTCCATTTCGATCCGGTCGAGAATAAAGAATCTAATCTGTCTTTAGAAAATGAATAAATTTTATTCGGAAAACGATGGCGTCAATTATTGTTTCATCAATCCATCTTAGATTTCAGCAAGGCAGCTTCTGAGAGGACTAAAAAAATTTCTGGACGAAATCCTTATTGTGTTAGAGCATTTGAAGTTTGTCCAATACCGAAAAACATGATGCTTTAAGAATGTTGAATAATGTTGCAGGTGTTGAATAATCGTGAGCGCAATTTCTATTCAGTTTTTCCTTTTATAGTCAAATACTGTAACAGTATTCACTGACAACTTGACAAGGCCAGGCTAGAACGTCTTTGCACGAGAACATTCTGAGAAGAGATTTCGACGTCGAACGTATTCGGGCATCTGAAATGCGTGTGTGGACAGATGGTGCTTATTTATTTTGAAGGCATTGCGCCGTTTTCCTTCCCTCCAGGCATGCATATCTGTCGCTTTTATGCTTTTGGTGACTCGTTTCACAAATGGCCTGGATTCTATTCAATCGCTAGAATATAAATATTTTATTTTACTAAATTTTTTTGTTTGTTTTCGTTTCGATTTGTACAGAAGTATGGCGACGTCACAGCGCAGTGGAGCCGCGGAAAGCCGTGGTCAAATCCGACCTGGAGCATATGGACGTTCTGATTTGGCTCGGGGTTCTCGGACTGTCCAAATACCACGACGTGTTTGCCGGCTACCGCGGTGTCGAGGTCAGTTTATTCATTTCCTCTTATTCTTTGGTATGCCCTCTGAGAAATTCAAACTGTCATTTCTTTTCTGGAGAATTATTATTTTTTTTTTTTTAGTTTTCCCGCTCTGATTCGAAATCATACGGTTCATCGAGAAAATGAAATTTCTTTACGTATATCTCTCTCCACCCTCGTGAATGCCGTTCATGCATATGGAAAGGTCTAAATGCATTGCATTTATTCAAAAAGAGAGGAACTGATGGGAAATCAATGATCAATGCGTCTGATTATCTATTAATGATCAATGCATGTCTCTTATGGATTTCTGCAGTAGAACTGGTTTTTTTTCTGATCCGAAACCGTAGTACAGTTATACTGCATATACTTCATCTAGAAAAGGAAATTTATTTTGATATTTTCACTGAATTCCTTTCATAGAAAACTATCCATGCGACGCATTTGATGAAACAGAAAACAAGTTGTGCTGAAATTGCCGAAAAATCAGTCAATTTTTCCGGAGTAGAACCTTTTTTATGGTTGTCCGAAGTGAGTGTATATAGAGATTATGCAATTTATTTGTAGTACAGTGATACTGCATATATCCAGAAAAGGATATTTATTTTATTTTTTTTCACTGAATGCCTTTCATGAAAAGCTCTCAATGCTTTTGATGAAACATAGAGCAAATGTGTAGTTTGTGTAGTTACCTAGATATCAGTCATTTTTCCTGGAATTGAATTGTTTTTCAAAAATCAGAAATCATGCTGTATCGAGAACACGGGATTTGTTGTGTCCCTTTATTTGAGTTACCCCCTTGAATGCCGTTCATATAATGAAAAGCTCTCGAACGACGCATTTTTCGAGACTCAGAGCAATTTTTGGTGCATATAGGTACCGAAAAATCGGAAATTTTTTGGAATTGAATTGGTTTTTTATTCTCAGATCCGAATTTATGGTGTCTCGAGAAAACGAATCAATTTTTTTCCCTACTGAATATCAATCTCGAAAATCTCTCAATGCTACGCCTTTTTTGAAACAGCAAGTTTTGGTATGGTTACCGATAAATCAAAAAGGAATTCTATTCTGGAGTATAATTGTTCATTTTCTGATCCGAAATCATGGTACTCTACTTTATTTGGATGAACTAAACCTATTTGGGTGTTTTTCTTCTTCTTTGGATATCGGTCATGAAAATCTCTCGATGCAGCCTTGAATGAAACACAAGGCCGCGTCGACAGTAATTACCGAGAAATCAAGCTGTCATTTTTTTGTGTGAGTAGAATTGCTTTTTAAAATTGCAAATGGCGGTTTTCATTATTCTATCGTGAGAAGAGATAGAAAAAAGCGATTCCATACAGTATTTAATCACTGCGCAGCGAACTATCCTCATCAGTGTTTTATGATTGAAGGATTTCTCTGGAGTTTGAATTTATTCTGCTGTCTATAATCATAATTCAAAGGAATTTACAGTACTTTAGCTTGACTCACTGGGTAAAGAATGACCCTTCAAGACTGTTATTGACATTTTCTGGAGCAACAATATGTTTTACTCACAGCTGACAGCAGCCACTGAGGTTTAGACAAGAGAGTGATGTTGAACTGCTGGAAGGTACATTTTGTTCGATAATCGTCGATGTTTTTCTAGCCTTTACCGTATGATGAGAATTATTCCCATGGACAATATGTATCAACTAAAGCGATTTGTGAAAAAATGTCATGGTTTGCAGTCCATCGCATTTTCGGTCGCTCCTCCTCGACAAAGGATTTTTACAATCTTGAGAACCTCATGGGAAGGATGAACAAATGAATATTGAAAATGTGGAATCATGATACTTCTGCACTTCGATAAGTTTTTTTCTTCTTTTTCTCGTTGCGTCGAAGTTTATTTGGCTATAGGAATACTTTTGTCATAGATAGGATAGCCACTAATTTTAAGCTTCAAAATGTACGAATCCTGGAAAGAGGCAAGGCTTCATTATCAAAGCTGTATTTTTTGGATTTTGTGAAGCTCTACATGGACTCCAAATTAGGAATACCGTGCACAGAAAAGCCATTCCATCAAGATTATATATTGAGCTTTCCACGGCAGTCCAGTTTTTTTTTCCTAACGTTTTTTGCATTTCTCGTCTAATTTGCTGCCGATAGCGTTAAAAAAATGTGACGCACTCAAAAATTACGGGTGAACATAAAAAGTACTATACCATAATTTAATGGGATTACCTCTGGTGGTAGATTGCCTTCAATAAATATAGGCACGCGACTCTATATTTTTCAAAACAAAAATCTGCGTTTTTTTTCCTTGATACCGCAAAGTGTATGTGAAACTCCTTGTATGACTTATATATAGGCTATGTATTTCCGTTGAAAACTTTATTGGCGATCCGATTTTACAGATGAACGTTTTAGAAATATCTTCTGTCGAATGATTTCAATGGGTCACTCTACAAGCGAACTCTTATCGCTTCATTTGAAGTTGATTACCACGATTGCCTTCACTGATAACCTTCGATCAAAGCTCGCCGCTCATGAGTTTATTAAAACTAAATTTTCCGAATCCCGTGATTAACCATTATAGCTCATTTCCGGTTAAGCTTTGAACCAGCTGTTGAAAGTGTTGCACAACATTAGAAAAAAACTCGCTTATTATTATTTCTTTTCTCTTTTGTGTATTTTTGAAATGTACGAATCATCGCTCACCGACAAATGATTCTTGATGCAGTATTTCCCTCTGTTTATTCTAATTTTTGAACGCATGGTTTTTGAATTTTGAACTAAATTTTCAGAATTCTGTGATTAATTATTGAAGCTTGTTTCATGGTTATGCTTTGAACCTGCTGTTGACAGTACATATGTTACACCTTTTTTCTGTAAACTCACTTTCTATTATTCTTCTTTTGTTTATTTTAAAATCATCATTAATCATCGTTTACCGGCTAATGATTCTTGATGTAGTATTTTCCTCCGTTTAATCTGATTTTTGAACGCATTGATCTTGAATTTTTAACTGAATTTTCCGAATCCTGCGATTAGCCATGAAAGCTCATTTCCGGTTATGCTTTGAACCTGCTGTTGAAAGTTTTACAAATTTTCTCATTTATCTTCAAACTGGCGTATTACAATATTATTCTTCACTTTGAGTATTTTAAAATGATTAATTGTTTACCGTCGAATGATTCTTGATGCTGTATTTTCCTCCGTTTAATCTAATATTTGAACGCATTGATTTTGAATTATTCACTGAATTTTCCAAATCCCGCGATTAACCATGAAAGCTCATTTCCGGTTATGCTTTGAACCAGCTATTGAAAGTTTGACACATTTTTTTCCGTTTTCTTCAAACTCGCGTATTACAGTAGTATTCTTCACCTCATGTATTTTGAAATTATTAATCATTTACCGACAATTGATTCTTGATGCAGCATTTTCTCCGTGTATAGTCGAGTTTATGATCGCGTTGATTTTAAAGCTTGAATAAAATGTGGGAATTGTTCACTAAGGCTTCCGAAAATGTATCTGGGGTTCAATGAACCGATTGATTGTTCGAAGTTTGGTTTGTTGCTGGGTCCAAAAGAAGCATTTAACCCTCGTTAATTTTCCTTTTACGTGCTGATCGGAGGCTGATAAAGATGCAAATAATGCGACCACATATCGTGGACGAGATTTTTTTTTCTTTTTTCTTTCTTTCAATTGTAAATCGTAACCAAGAGCTCTGGAAGGTCTACCGGTTCCAAAGTTATAAGGACACGTTCCGATGTCCATGTTTGCTTATCATTATTAAAACATCATGTTTTTTCTCTGGACTTGTTTCTCAGCTGCCCCCTTTAGCTTGCATTTGTTTGTCTGCGACGCAGAACACTATTTAGGGGCTTGTTTTCACAACATGAAGGGGCTTTTTTGGTCCATATTGCCGCTGTTTCTGATTTCATCTAGGGGGTTTATCTTAATCTGGGTTACAGCAGAACAAGAAATCGAAGAGGTTTGATAAATTAATAGGTACGGTATACACACAGTACCTCAAAATCTCTAATTTTTATTTTTCGAATGGAAACATCATCCAGATACGCTATTTTGTTCAGCAGAATCGCGATCGGAATGCGTCAGTCAGAAGATTGGATTTAATATCGGGAAAGTGTTTCGATGAAAATTATTTTCAATAATTGCATATATAGGAATTATTTTACGATTATACCTTTTTGGGCAGTCAACTCATCATGCCCTTTAAAATGTTCACCTGTTTTTCAAACGATCTCATTTTTAGATGCAATTATCGTGTCAAATTCGGTCCAATTTTGAAGAGGTGGAAAATTAGTGACAGAATGATTATATTTATTGGAAGCCCTAATCGTAATTTTGTCGCGATCGAAATTTTCGTGATATTCAAAATTTCTTTTTGTGGTCATCTCGTTTGTTTATCTTTAACAGTATTCGAAGTACTGTATATATATTCCAGAGCTAATTTTGATTTAAATGATTAAAATAGTGACCAAATGAGCGTTAATTGAATGAGTTAAAGTATTGAAAAAATACTGATTAGCCGTCAGGGATATTTTGATATTCAATTTTTGTATTCGCGTGACGAGTTCAACTCTTGATCACTAAATTTACTTTTATCTAGGTGCAGCACAGTATATTTTCAAAAGTTTCCAGTCTCAAAATTTTCAACTCAATTCTAGGAAAAAAACGGAAAGCTTTTATGCGTCCTGTTTTCTGTGACCGGGAAGAGTTGAAGGTTCCTCGTTTGATTATGTTTTGAAAATCTCCGTCATTTTATGCGGTCCAACTCGACCGAAATAATTGGACTACAACTTTTTTTTTTATGACTGACCCTCAACTTTTTGTGTGTAGTTGTATACGTATTCACTCTAGTGACGCGTTGCGACACATGTCATTTCCCTTGGCTTCCGTATGTCGACGAGCAGGTTTCATTTTTTTCCCTGCCCAACACGGCTCTAACTTCTCATACGAGTCACTGTTCGACTTCTCCTTGTATAAATAATCGTCGGATTTTTTTTTTCCTCTGCCCCTCGAGGGTTCAAAATGCTCATCGAGATTATTCTTCCGTTTAACAACTTGTGGGTTGCTTCGAAAATACGGCTGAACCTGAATAAGTCGGACTTGAGGGACCAAAAAAAAAAAAAAAAACCGTGGAGTTAGGGAAACATTCATTTTTTAAAGCAAGGAAAAAAGTTGCGAGATATTCAATCGTATGTCGAAATTTTCCAACGCATCGATACGAATCAAAATTTGAAGAATTTAAAGAAAAATCGAGGTAATACAAATGGTGTATTGGTTCCAAAAACTATGTCAAAAGAGACTGCAGTAAAATTTCCGTACAACGCACTCCCATGGACCTGATAAAAGTTCGTTATGAGATACAGTATAACGAAATATTCATCGTATCTTTATAAGCTTTTAATGCGGTGAATTTCAGACTGAAATTTCTTGGGAAATGTGTGATACTGTACATACTGTAAAGTGCTTTCTATTGCATACAATTCAAGGCCTGGCCTAATGTTGTTTTTCTTCAGATGAAATGGAGGGGAAAAATTTCGAATATGAAATGTATTGTTTCTTTTCTTGTACCTGCGTTTCGACTAAAGTTCCATTTGTCTTGAAATAAAAAAACAAGAGCTAATCTGTGAGAAATACCGTACTTACATCTGAATCAATTTATTCATTCATACCTGTTATGACTAAATTTCCTCTACATAAATATTCCCTTTTCGATGAAATTGGAATGCTGCACCAGTAGTTAATTTTTTCATTTTTTGCCGTATATCTAATCATCTCTATATGACCTATGCGCGAAATCAGGGACGAAAATTCGTTACACTGAGATTACAGCGTAAAATGAGTTCGTTCAAATACGACTTTTTCAAATAGGCACCAATGGAAAAAAATGCTGAGACCCAGAAAAAATTCGCTCTCATGGAAAAGTCGCTGAAAAAAAACTTTTGACTTTATGTAACTAAATCACATCAGCAGCTTCAGATGTCACCCTTTCGCATGCGTAGGAAAATATAGGCACGGTAAAAAAATTACGTCGACGTCAGCTGCCATATCGTTCCCAACATTTTTCTACGCGTCGAAATGGCCCCAAAAAAAAGAAACAATTCCAAGAACTTTTTTTAGAAACCTCCTCCTGATAATTCGAAAGAACATTCTTCGTGTGTTTTATTTCGTTTCCTTTTTTTATTCTGCTGCTTACTTTTAATCGAATGGAACTTGTTTCGCGTTTGCGGCGAGGGACTCATCCGTCTTGTTGTGCAGAGGCCCCGATCGGCCGCAGCGACAACGTCGGTGGCAACTTGATACTCTCACGTCGGGGAAGCGAACGCGTCCTAGTTAATCTCTATCGACAGCCGCCTGGATTTGAGAAACACATCGGGGAATTTTATCTTGAGACCCTGGAGGCTTAAAAAGAAGACCAAAGAAGAAGAAAAGAAAAGAAAAATCCCCTTCGAGTATATGCAGCATGCAGCGACTCTGTGGGAATGAATCCGTGGGAAGCAATCATAAGCACCGTGCGATTGTTTTAAATCCCTCACTGGAGCTTTGGAGCTTAAAAGTCAGGGGAGGGAAATATTGGGGGAGGAAAAAAAAAAAAGAACGAGTCCGTTTCCTCTTTATTATGAGAAAAATATCTCTGATTAGAAGAACGCCGTGGAAGAAAATCCATGCGTATGTCGTGAGTGAAGGGATCGGTTTCATTCGACATGGCGGCGCTTTCAAGCTGATGCATGTAATTGAGAGCTTTCATAAATGAATAAAAAAAATTTCCTCAGAGAAAACAGTATTGAATGTCCCAACTTTCCCCGGCTTAATCGTCTCACTTCAAATTTCGCTGCAAGAGCAGCAAATACTTTCACTTTTATATGCATTAATATAAAACTTCAAAGCTTTATGCGCATCTGGACGAACATTTTTGCAACCATGAACTGACGAAATTTTTCCTGCGAATATTCGAGGCACTTTCATTGCATCACATCACATGGAACGATGGAGTCGATGAATTTGGCACGTGTTTCATTTACCAATTTGGCCTACCCAACCTTCTGCGAGTAAAAAAGATTCTGCATATTTTATTCGAGCTAAATTCCGATTTTTCGATTCCTTCCAAATATTTTCATTTCATTTTTATTTCACCAGACTGTGAGTCAGAAGAAACTAGAATATATCGGTTAGGGTACCATGAAATATAATGCCTCTTTGAATATATGATGCATTTGGATTCTCCACGCAAATTTTTGCGAATATACGGTGTCTTCATGAAACTGCCTCACGTCTAGAAAATATCATACGCTTAAGCGCCTTTTTCAGAATGTTAAAGTCTATTGTATTTCATGGCACAGTAATTTATTTCCAAGTTCGAGTTAAATAATTTGAAATTATATCTAAGTTTGTGCACAAAAGACTAGATTTTCAATTCTTTTCTTGTTGTTGCTAGAAATCAGCTTCTTGCAGCTTTGATTTCGTTGGCATTCGAAATTCGACCATAATTCACTCGTTTTTATGAACAATAGATCAGACCCAGAAGATGCTTGATGAACAATTTGTATGGAAAACTGGGGAAATTTCTCTCTGATTACTGCATTTTCTGGAAGGAAATTGTCTCTACGGGCCTCGGGTTTTGGATTCCCGAAGACGGATCACTTTCTTTCCTCGATAGTATGACTTAATGATCAGTCATCAAGTGATTAAGAAGCAATGCGATCGTCATCGTCCGAGAGTTAGAGTCCGAAATGATTATTACGATATTGGGTGGAAATTACTCGCGACCCGGTTTCTTCTTACAAATACTGAGGGAAGTTGCGTAAATGCAAAGCCGTTTATCTCGTTTGATTTTTTTTTAAATATTTGAGAATGTCATTCCTGGAAGCTTTTCTGTTCTTGCCTAATCTTTTTGTCTTTTGCTGCCCGTATTTTATCATCTTTGAAAACGTTTTATGGACGAGAGTTTAGTTCACTTCACGACCTTGAAGAGATGAAAGTTATAGAGTTCTGTACTCTCTGAAACATGACGAATTTTTTCATCATTTCAGTTTGTCTCAACCTTTTCAGTTCGCATTTAGGTCTAAACTTAGAGGACTTGAGGGGATTTTAAATTTATATTTTATTTATCGAGAAATTTCGTTAAACTGATTTTTGATCTTCTGAAGAAGGTTTGAAGAATTATCCCCACCATTCTCCATCAATTACAACAACAAAAAACAATGAAGTACAGTATTAGGTTGTGAGTTTTGTGAAACCTGTCGGGAAAATTTCTTGATGGAATAAATTTAACAGCATCAAGACATCGGAATTCAGCTCAGGGAAAAATCCATAATTTTTTTTATCAAAGTTCGGGAGTTTTGAGCGTGACAAGTTTTGAATATATTGCCGCCTGGAATCTGCTGTGTTTTTTCTTCTAGCTGTTCCACCCTAAACATGAAGCATGAACTTTCTTCTGAATTCGAAATCTTTAATGCATACTGTGATTCAGTAAGTGAGCAATTTTCTTGATTTGACTTTCAATAATCACGGACCTTTAGAAGGCATGAATGAAAATTTCTCCCTTCGAATGGATCATTCCTCCGTCATATGCTTCGATTACCAGCATGAATATTATTCCGGTTCTGATTACGATTGTAGTGACTGATAATTATTCCCCCAGAGGTCCTCCTTTCTTATTGCCTGACAATCCTGTTGAAGCTTCCCGATTGAAGCTACGGCTTCTGGCTTCCTATACAAGAAACAAGGCATCGAAAGTTCATGAATGTCATCACAGTTTATTGAACTCTTTTTTTTCAGTAATATCTACAGATGACGAAAAAGTAGGAGATAAATCATTCAAAATATTGAGCATTGTATTCCGATTAGGTGATAATCGCATTCGATTTTTCCGTGAAAAAAGGTCTGGGTTTGAATGAAATATATTTCTTAACTTCTTTAAATCAAGTCACATTCTATACCCAACATTCTCAGTAGGCTAAGTTCATTTCTTTATTTAGTCCGACTGACATTTAAAAATATTCTAGTTCCCAAGACATCAAAATTTCAAGCTTACAAAAGAAGCCTGCATAAAAATAAGTCACTATATAATTCAGTGATAGATATCACGCGAATTTAAACAAACTTTCGTAAATTAAATGACGAGAATGCATTTAATTTAACTCTTGAACTATCGCTCTTTGAACATTGAGAATTCCGGTTAAACACCGGACAAAACGGCTCACTCACCGGAATCGGATGTTGCTTCAAGCAACAGGTATTCGTTAAAGAACACGGAAATGGGAGGAACTTGGGGGGATAATAAATTATTCCGAGTAAATTCTTTTCCGGGTGAAACTTGATCCTTCGTATTTCAGCGCTCCAAATGCTGTGGCTGTTGTCGATGGATGATGCGAGGGCATTGTTTTCAATTCGAATAGAAAAGTTTCGAAGGGAGAAATTCCTTTTATCTCTAGGTTTTTATTACTGTACTTTCTTTCTTTCAGCCAGCCACGATTGCGCTTCCCCATTTTGAAAAGCTATGCTCGAGGCTTCCTTTTTATTTTTTATTTTATCTTTCGATATTTTTCCGTTGCCTCGGATCACTGATCTTTTGAAAGATGACAGCACATCTGTTGACCAATTTTGGTCGCTGAGATGAAGACGGAAGGAAGGAATGATCTCGTATCTCTACTTCGGTAGCCTTTTATGGTTACCCGGATCACATTCTCGTCGAAAAATGTTTTGTTCGCTTTTCTGTGCCGTGAGCATTCTACATTTTCGATTTTCATATATCTTGACAGTTGCATGGATGTCTGAGTTTAAGAGAGTTGAAAAATGTTTTGATCTACGTTGGTATTCGGAAACTTTCTGCGTAATTATGTTAAAGCCACGGTCTTCTCAGAATTTCTCAATCGTGAAGTGGCATTTGTAATTTTAGTTTCATCTCTCATACCAAAGTTGCCAACTTTCCCCACGCAGAAATTTTCATCGTCAGAAAATTGGAAATGGATATTAGAAATGTGTTCGAAAGGCAAGATGAGACGGTCCGAAGATTTCCTGGTCAGCGATTTTTTTTTTCATTTTATATCTGTGCGTCCAATTTTTGGTTACGAACAAAAAATATTTTAATTGAGAATTCAGGTCAAAAATCTGACCATCATCTCGAAGAAGGATGAAACAAAACGTTGGGAGGAAGCGCTTATATTGCAGGAATTTAACAGAGGTTTTTTTTTTTCAATTTCTCGACGTTTCAATTTTTGTGGATCATGATGATCCTATTTTTTGCCTGAATTATTACATGTTTCTGTTACGTTTTCCTGTTTGAAAAATTGAGTCATTTTCATATCAGACACTTTTGATGAAATTTACGGAAGAAATCCGTCGTAAATCTGTGAAGTGACCTTCGTGTTTTGGGCTCGTCCGATGACAAATGATCCTGTCAAAATGTGAAATGCGGAGATTGTTTTGCCTGTGCTGGTTCATGTTAGTTCCGTAGTGGATAAATCTGAAGCTCACTCGATCTGTATTGAGACTTGAGACGTACAGTAATGAATTGTTACTATCGCGATATTTAAAAAACCATTTTCACCCTTTTCAGTCTTCGTATGTGCCTGATCGCAAGTGTTGAAATTTTCATGCATTAATTAGGGGCATAAAAAATAAACCGTATTCACATCAGCGATTTTTCCCGGAGGCTTCTTGAGCAGCCAACTCGAAATTGAACAAAAAATAAAAAGTTTTTATCTTATTTTCTAAAGATGACGAATGATTTTTATGTTTTTTCATGCATGGCAATGGTATGATGACGAATATTGACCGTGGAGAAAAACTTTAAAAGCTGGTGCTGACTCGAGAGAATTTCGGAAACTAAGTTTACAACTTTGGCTAAATACCTTCGACATCTTTTTATAGGAGCAGATTTTCATTTCTCCACGATTCTCATGGGAAAATATCTCGTCCGTGTAATAAAACATGACACGAGAAATTATTGGGCTTAATTTAATTTATTTTGATTGCTTTGGAAACTAAAAGCGAGCGAGAGATAGATGTACAATATTGCATTTAACATTTGTCCCAAACACTATCACAGTCCAGTAATTGTTGCTGGTTAAACGGTTTAGCGTGAAATCCTTGGCATTCATCAACAAAAGCATATGTTTCGGATGTTTTTCTCGAACTAATGCTTCCGTTTCCAAGGAGTTTCGATGAGCTGACTTGGTGATGAGTTTCAAAAGTTACTTATAGCTGACGGAAATGTCAAATTTTCATTCCAAGCTCGTTTGTTCATTTCTGGGCGAAGTCTATGGGTGCGCCTTTCAAGAACCCTTCAGATGTCTTGAGGATGAGCAATTTATCTTCTGAACAAGTTGGAACAGTAACAAGTACAAATGCGAAAGTACTGCACTGCACTGTGGTGCCGTTTATTTCGATTCTCGTCATTTAATATACGAAAGTTTTTTTCAATTCGCGCGATATCTATCGCTAAATTATAATGGCTTATTTTTATGCAGGCTTCTTTTGTAAGCTTGAAATTTTGATCTCTTGGGAGCTAAAATATTTTTTAATTTCAGTTCGACTAAATAAAGAAATGAACTTGGCCTACTGAGAATGTTGAATATAGAATGTGCCTTGATCAAAAAAGTAAAGAAATATATTTCATTCAAACCCGGACCATTTTTCTCGGAAAAATCGAATGCGATAATCACCTAATCGGAATACAATGCTCAATATTTTGAATGATTTACCTCCTTTTTTTTCGTCATCTGTGGATATTACTGAAAAAAAGAGTTCAATAAACTGTGATGACATTTATGAACCTTCGATGCTTTGTTTCTTGTAGGAAGCCAGAAGTCGTTTCTTCCATTGGGAAGCTTTCACAGGATTGTCAGGCAATAAGAAAGGAGGACCTCTGAGGGAATAATTATCAGTCACTACAATCGTAATCAGAACCGGAATAATATTCATGCTGGTAATCAAAGCATATAACGGAGGAACGATCCATTATACAGTCGAATCGAAAACTCGACCAAATTTGGGTAGAAGTATTGAACAAAATCTGGGGTACGAACTCGAAATCGTCTCCCTTTTTTTGTTAGGCTGTAGTATAACGAGTAATTATCAGTCTTTCGTTTGATTTGAACCAGCAAAAGTCAGTTTCAGTTGTAAAATGTGCGACGCGTTTTATTCCCGTGAGGAATGTTTTTTTATTATTATGAGTTAATTACAGTAATTGGTTTACAGGGTACCAAAAGGGTAAGACTTTAAGGGTTGGATTTTTGCAAAACATATTTCTTAAATTCAGGAGCGACTCGAAGCATGAGTTGAAGTTTATGTACATCATAGAACATAAAGCTCACAGATAAAATTTTAGAAAATTTCATCTTCTAAATTTTTTATCGTTGATACTTTTTTTTAAATTGGCAAATATTTCCAAAAGACTGATTCAAGGATATCTTCACCGAACGGAAATCTGACTCAATCTCAATATCTGTTGAAAATATTCTTTTCATTGGTGCAAAATACTGAATATCTTCACTTGAATTATGACTGTTGCGTGGCGAAATTATTGAAACTTTGGCCATTTTACGAGCAATACAGTTTTAATTTATTTCTTCAATAGGTTGGGAAATGTTCGTTTGTGCGCCTCGCACTCCAGTTCTTCGTATTCATTTAAATGAATTTATGGAGAGTTCTTTGTTTATTCAAATGAATCGCTGACTTTTTGATTGATGTAAACCTTGAACTTGTCTTTTGCAGTGACAATGCCTGCTGATAGACTCGCTGATAACCATTTTTAGTCCCTCGTAGAGAATACAAAGGTACTGTCGATGAGTCGGTCAACAACAACAAAAAGGAGATGATTCTCTGCTCGAGGCGATGTCGTATATAATTCCTTAGAATAATTGATATACCGTCGTGGAATCTCATGCAGATCCTTTTTCATCATTACAATTCCTTCGCTCAATCATCATTATTTCTTTTCAGAAATCGGGTTCGCGTGTCTCTGAAGCGATTCGATGTGCTTCCAGCAATTATTCTGCTACGAAGGAAGCTAATTGCTGCAAGAAACTGGACTGGACTCGAGAACAGTTCATTAGTCCTCGTATCCCGGGGGTTCATCAGGTGGCCCTTTCCCCTGTCGGCTTCCAGCACTGAGATAATATATAGGGGGATATACATTATCCAGATGTGATTACGCATTGTCATTTTATTTATTTTTTCATTGTGATTTGTTTTGTTATTTTTTGTCGCGGGAAATTGAAGTGGCGACCAGAAAGTGGTCCCCTTCCGAGAAGTTACCTTTCTTTTAAAATGCGTGGTTGTCCTTTTCAGGCGTACGTACGTCTACGAGTATGTGATTAATGAGGCCCCAGTTTCAGGGTGGTCGATTGTGCAATTTCTGATGCGATCGCTTCTCCCAATGAACAGATGATAAACGTTGTTGTGTTCCCACCTACAGGTTTCACGGGGGACAAACATTTCTTGAATGAGAAATTTTTTTTTTTGAAGGCGAGGAATTTAAAAGCTGGTTTGGATGTAACTGTGTTTTATCGCAGGCAAAATTTCACAGTGTCTGTCCAATTTCCACGATATTTTGATTCCGGTTTCTTCTTTTCATTTATATTCAGTATTCACGGAAAGCGTAAATTAGTTTGTAATATTGGATGATCAAAGATGGATGATTCCTTCCTTTTTTCAAACTCTTTCACCGATCCGATTTCACGACCATGAATAATGATGAATGGAAAGCTAGTCTCGCATATATTAATGCTTTCATTAATGTGTGATTCCAGGGATTATGATGATGCACTTAGCTTACATTTATTTTTCGAAGATCCCGTCACAATCAAGCGCCCCAGAAAAGTCCCTCTGAAATTCATTTCGGTGATTTAAAGCATAAATGGATGGAATGAGTTATTAAAGGTTCCGGAAATTGCACTTTCGAAGAATTTGAACGCGGCAATTTTTGACTGAAATAATTTTTTTTAATATGGATGCTGAGATGTTTCACAAAGTGTAAATAAAAATGTTTGTACAAATCAAAAATACGGTAAATTGTCTGACCGGTTGGCGGTGGAATTATTACGAATCCGCGCGCAGAAAATCAAACGCTTTTTCGTTTGTGACTTTCTCCAAGCATTTATCCTTGAAAAAGTGTTTCTCGACAAAAGAAAGCGGAAAACGAGAATCCATTACCCTCTTGGACTGACAATCTGATGATCTTTTCAATTTCCTTTTTTGGCAGAACATTTTTTGCTCAAAACTTGTTCACGAAAAACTGACAATTTACAGAATTTAATTTGTAAAAGATGCTTGAGCACTGTCCGTGAGTTTCGTCCATGTGGAATTTCCGGAATAAAATACGGGAACCTGAAACCTGACATCAATTCAAGGACAGAAATGAGATGAAAAACGAGTTACAGTATATAAATTTGTAAAAGAACAGAAGTAAGTAAAACTGAAGGTTGTCATGAAAGTCAAGAAGGAACGGACTTCAAATTGAGTTTGACATGCTCAAATGACTTTTATCTTCTTGCTGAGGCGCTTGGGAACCGTGAAATGTTCCACTGTGCCTCATTTTGTTGACTGCGAACTAAAAAAAATTAAAGAAGATACAAATCCATGACATTTACAGTGATCAAAAATCCTACTTGTACGTGAAATTGTGACACCGAAAATATTTCGGTAGGAAAAAAATCTGAGAAGGCAATTAAAAATTAGGTATTTCAGAACAAAATCTTGGATTTTTTATAAAATTTTTTGTAGAAAATGATCGGCCGCATCAGTTCTCACACGTGATTGAAGAAAAATTATGCCCTATTTAAAAAAAAAAAAAAAACTCAAGCCAGGAATATGAAATTGAAATCAACAAATTCTGTCGTTATATTGTCAAAGAACGTGGGTGTGTGTTTTTCTCGCTTGATTTTCTTTTCTGAGGAATATTTGAAGCATGAAGATTGTTTTTGTTGTTGTTTCCAGACCAAAGTTGGTTGTGAATATTCGAATTAATCCTTTCAAACACAAATATATACAAGTATCAGGGAATGAAAACCAATTGAGGCTTTGGTGTGACACAAGCCTAATGTTCAGGATGTAGAAATTGTAAAAAAAAATTTTCTTCTTATCTGAAGGCTGAAAATACATTACAGAAGTGTGAACCAGCACTTCCGAATAAAAACCCTGGAAAATGTAGCATTTGAGGTTGTCCAGGCAGCGTTGATGAAAGCTCTCTCAATATCATGCTGGTGTTTTTGAGAAGGTGCTGATGGTGGATCTCATAGCTGCATCATCAAGCAGGAAACTTGGCTTTGAAAAAAAAAGAAAAGGAAAAGATACATATTCCCACGGAACTGCGAAGCTCAGTACAGTACTGCGAAGTACCTTTTCGGCATAATAAATATACCCTTTTCGACAACATCGTCTGGCGCTTCAAGGCCGTTGACGACCGAGATTATCCCTGCGTCCTCTTCCTAATCAAGTAAGATTCATTATCTGTCGAGATTCTGCGAGTAAATTGATCTAAAAATCTGGAAAGCAGTAAGTACCCCGAGAATCACAGGAAAAAAAAATACAAGAGGTTCTCTCGCATGCAGTTCCGTGTTGGAAACACGTACAGTACCGAATAAATCTGAGCTCTTGAAGATATTTTAATGGCCGAGCTTGCTCGTTTCAACAATTTGTGATTCAGTTTGATTCAAATCACGTCTACTGCTTACAAATATTTTGCTGCACTGGTGTTTGGACTGCATTCCTTCATACCTATTTATATTTCCACCGTTTCTGATCGGAAAAAGTAAAAATACTCCGCCGCGACGGCGTAATTTAGACAACTCCTCGCCATCCTAATTGAGTTTGTCATTAACCTAATTTTGTCGAAGCTAACAAATTCTACTGGGCTGATTTTGTCAAGAAAATGTTAATTGGAAAGTTGCTCCTAATTCAGGATCCTGGGTGAAGTCTGTCGTCGAGCTGAGTGGAAAATGTTTACAACAGCTTCAAGCTTTTTATAAACATTGCGTTGCCTCTCGTGTGTGTTCTGTGTGAAGTATTTCTCGACGTGCTAAGTTCGCTTACACGAGGCCTCGACGAAGCATCAGTTCACTTCTCCTGACGTGTCGAGTCGATTCCTAATTATTCATTGGTGCAAAATTTCATCTTGGACTGCAACAGATTTGATACTGTATTTTCCTGAGAGAAATTTTTGTTCAAGTCTGGATTAAAAAAAAAAAGAATATAAATTCAAGTGCCGCGTGAGAGGAACATTTTTTTATTATTATCTGGAAGTGCAAGTGTTGAATGCCGTCAATTAACCTTTTGTTTTTCTGGCTTATCGTCGCTCGAGCTCAGAAACGTCCATTTGTTTTCCGTGGAAAAAAAGCTAATTAATTGTAGTTGTACTTAGATGCTTGCTGGTGGCATTGAAACTGAGTTGCATTATCTTGGTTTCAATTTGAATTAATTTTGCTGTGTCTAGATTATTTGTCGTGAGAACCGGAGCATAATGGCTGAGCTTGCTCGTTTCGAAAATTTGTGATTCAGTTTGATTCAAATCACGTCTACTGCTTACAAATATTTTGCTGCACTGGTGTTTGGACTGCATTCCTTCATACCTATTTATATTTCCACTGTTTCTGATCGGAAAAAGAAAAATTACTCCGCCGCGACGGCGTAATTTAGACAACTCCTCGCCATCCTAATTGAGTTTGTCATTAACCTAATTTCGTCCAAGCTAAAAATCCTACTGGGCTGATTTTGTCAAGAAAATGTTAATTGGAAAGTTGCTCCTAATTCAGGATCCTGGGTGAAGTCTGTCGTCGAGCTGAGTGGAAAATGTTTACAACAGCTTCAAGCTTTATAAACATTGCGTTGCCTCTCGTGTGTGTTCTGTGTGAAGTATTTCTCGACGTGCTAAGTTCACTTACACGAGGCCTCGACGAAGCATCAGTTCACTTCTCCTGACGTGTCGAGTCGATTCCTAATTATTTATTGGTGCACATTTTCATCTTGGACTCCAACAGATTTGATACTGTATTTTCCTGAGAGAAATTTTTGTTCAAGTCTGGATTAAAAAAAAAAAAGAATATAAATTCAAGTGCCGCGTGAGAGAAAGATTTTTTTATTATTATCTGGAAGTGCAAGTGTTGAATGCCGTCAATTAACCTTTTGTTTTTCTGGCTTATCGTCGCTCGAGCTCAGAAACGTCCATTTGTTTTCCGTGGTTTTTTCGATTAATTAACATCAACATGAATCTACGAACGACCACCGTAACTTTGACTCAACGTAATAGAACCAAAGTTAAACTTAATTAAAACGACACAGATCTAGTAAACAGCACTCTTGGCCTCGAATTAACTCGTCGATTGTTGTTGGAAGCTCGAGGATGCTCGACGCAATGAAGGTGAATAATGTTTTTTGATTGCAGTTCGTTTCATCAATCCATGTGATGGGAAATGTTTTACATCTCGTCCTCAATATACTCGTGCATAGAATATATGTTTATGTATTCCTAACTACAGTGAGACCCCGAGATGCGGACGTAATTGGTGCATCAAGAGTGTCCCCAAGTCGAAATGTCTTTACGTCGAGTCTCATTTTCCCTCAGACTTACATTATATAATTTTTAATTGGTGTTTTATTTTCAAAATACTCACCATAACTCCATGAAAATAAAAATTGTCTCCCAATTTAAACTGATTAAAATCCCATATACTGTATTTCAACATCACAATATGGGCATTTGAATACTGATAACTGTACAGTACATACAAATGTTGGCATTCTCTGTAAAAATATTAATCAAGTGAAAAAGAGAGAAGGAAATTACCTCTCTGCTGGAGGTAATTTTTTTAAATCAGCTAAATGGATGGTAAATTGGTGAGAGAAATGCCCAAGAACGTTTCTTACATCAATTTTAGGGTTGGAAATATCTGTTTCTTGCAATTTGACCTGAAATGTATCTGCAATTTTATAACAAAATGTGTATATGTCAAGCCAGTGTCCTCATGTTGGGCCTTTTTATTATTTTTTATGAAAAAAATACGTGTCCCTATGTGGAATTGTCTGCAGGTCCAGGTGTCCACATGTGGGGGTCTTACTGTATTTATGTCATGGATTTATTAAAAAAACGTGTAGAATTTTTTTTCTTTTCGAAAGAATGCGTTCCGGACATAATTGAAAGTTGCCCAACGATATTATTGCAAAGCTCGGGATCAAATTCTTTCTTCATTCCATCTCCGTAACGATTCCTAGATTGGAATGGCGATTCAAAGGCATGTAACCAATGATTGTGTCGAGAGAAAGCTGCTGACTCGATCTTGCAATTACGATTGCATGAAGAAGAGAAAAAAACATCGAACGAGCAAAAATTCTTGAGATAACAATAATCAAGGTGAAAATAAAAATCAGGCGGACTCGAAAGAAGTCATAATTGAGTTTGTCTCATCGTCCCTGGTACTTGAATTTTTTTTGGATGTTTTTGACGTCATTCGTCCTTGAGTCCTTTATATTCAGCCACTCACTGTCGTGTTCCGTGTGATTTTATTTTTTGAAAAAAATTAGAATTCTGTTTTTTTTTTTCAATTGCGAATAGAAAGCAACGGGATCCACTTCGTGACGAATTCATTTCTGCCAACGGCGACTGAAGCTCGTGCGAGCAATCACGAATTTCGTTCTTGAAAAGCTGTGATTTGATGGTCACCTCGTAATCATAACTTGTCATCTTGTTAGCGAGACCCGTTGATTGAAAAATAAGAAATGTGGTGGGAAAAACGAATACAGTAGAAGGAGTGGAGACAGGCAAGTGTGATTTATACGTTAAACGCAGCGTTGGTTTCTCTTGTGTTGAAGGTTTTTTTTTTGCGGTAATCCAAACCGAAAGTATATCCCGCACCAAGTCGACCAACCCAGTCGAAAATGCCTGGAGGCAATTTGCTCTAATCCGCACTTCGCATGAAAAATAGGAATGCGAAACAAATGGCCTGATTTCGACTTTTAAAAAAATCACTGTATGGCGAAAGTTATCTTCCGCCCACTATGTCTTAAGAAAAAATCGGAGTCCTTTTCAATACTAATATCCTTTTTTTGAATCGTTTTATGTAAATCATCCTTCGGAGTTTCGGAAATGATGTAACACGAGATGGCGTTTCTATTCTAGCGGGCGTTTCCTTGGGCCAAAACCATCCCTTTTATTCCATCAACGGGAAATAAATTATATTTGTTTACTGTAATGGAGTCAGAATTGAGAAGAAAGCTTTTTTCTATTCTACCCAGGGTCGGAATTTTCCCGATGGAGGTCTTCCGTGTAACGGGGCTGAACGAAAAAGAATTCAAAAATTTGTCAGACTGCGGTTCTGTCGGCTGTCAGAACTTCGCTGGAAGATTCGATCCCGTTCTGTATTAATAAGCAGTACTGGCTTCTTGTCTGTGTTATTTTTAATGATGCTTTTTCCCCGTGTCTGGTTTATATTTATGAGGATTATTGACCCTCTTGCGGGTTCGACGCCGTGTCCTGTTTCGGGTTTGGAAGAATCTTTGATCGACTGAGGAACCCAAGTTGCCGCGTCGACATCGAGTGACGAATCGAAATTAAACAAATTATTTTTTACCCCACCTCATGAACACTTTTTATTCATTGTGTGGATAGTTTTTCTAAAAAAAAAAAATACCTGCTCATTGATCAATAAAATGATCATTAAAACAGTCTTCAATCTGGAATCATTATCCATTTACCGTGAAAAAAAAAGGTATTCATTTTAGTGAATTTCTTGGCGAATGAACGACGGGGTCATTGATGCTCTCCTGATCAAGTTTGATCTCTTTAAAAATGAGTTTCCATAGTCTTCGGATCTCTTTGATACTGTTGAAAAATCACAGAGAATGAACCAAGTGTTGAGCGGTTTTTAAAATTTTCATTTTTTTTCAATCATGCGATTATTTTTTTTCATGTCTATATAGCTTCGAAAACAAGTTGATAAATCGCAGTGCTGTGGAATCTCCCTACAACGAAATTCAGGGAACTAGAAAAAAACATTCTTTGTAGAGAGAACTTCGTTTTAGAGAGCAACAACAATTTGAGTTGATATGAGTAGAGAACCTTGTAAAAAAAAAAGAAGAAAAAAAAACGTCGTACAGGTAAAATCGTTGCAGACAAAATCACTGTAAAGAGAATTCACCTGTACATGATTGGTACCGTAGTAGCACTACAAGTACCGTACTTTCATTCGACTGCTTGTTTGTTTTCGCATTTAATTTTTCCACACAAATTTAAGGTATTCGTCCTATTCGCTTTTGTGACGGAATGTTGAGAACGATTTTCAGAAATTTCCTTATCCTTATTTATAAACACGTTTTTTTAAATAATGATCCCTGCTCAAGCATCATTGATACAATCTTCAAACTGTTATCATGATTCAATCCGTGGGAAAAGAAGAGATGAATATCAATGTATTTCACGGCTGATTCGACCCCTGTACAATCAAGTTTTTATTTTCTTCGGACTTATTTTATGCTTGTTGAAAAATCACTTTCGTGTTCTATTTCTTGCGTGGGCTTTCATCTAAATTCCATTTGTTTGCTAGTCACGAGTGAAAGAGATTAAACTTTCGTGAAGTGATGGGAGGGCGATGATGAACGTGGCTGAAATCGGCATTTCTGGAAATGAGCTACGGACTTGTGGGTTCATGATCGATTTATCGGACCAACGCCCTTTTTCTTCCGGGGCCGAAACCAAGATCTGAATATGCTCGTAAATATTTCCCTCATGCATGAATTAGAGTAAAAGTATGTAATTCAAGTTTAGAGAACCTAGATGGACCACTTGACGTATACTGTATGTCCTCATTGTGCCTGTTTAAAAGAAAACTCATTCCCCGGGCTATTATATTTCCCTGTTGACATCACATGATTGTAAAGGTTTCCATACCAAATGTAATGTACGAGCAATGCGTTATTGAAGGAAGGTTGCAATTTTTAAAATTATTTTATGAAATGATCCAAGGTTTGTTTTGATTCCCCACGGTAGTTCAGACTAAACTGATTTAAAACCACGGGCAACGAAGAACTTCGCAGTATTCGAATTTGCGAATTTTTTTAGGTGATTTCAGTGATTTGCTTAAATCATGCCTTGGGTATTTCTAGAACATTTTGATTCTCACAGCTCGATTAAAATAAATTTTATTGGAATTCTACAGTTTTCGAATTTTTAAAGCTAATTCTTCATGTTGTCGTATGATTTGCTGAAATCGTGCATTGGTTATATCTTGAACATATTGATTCTCACTGCTCGATTAAAATAAATTTTATTGGCTTTGAGCCCGGTCTTTTAATTTCCTCAAATCATGCATTGATCATTTTTCGACCTTTCTGATTCGTACAACTTGATTAAAATACATATTATTGGCCTCGGGTTTGAACTCCACCAAGTGTTATTACTTCGTTACCGTTGAAAGTGTTTTCACGCGTTTCTTTTCGCTTTCATCCTTCAACTTTCGTAAAGGAGCGTTGGATCAGCAAGCTGATGTACATAGTATTTTGTTGAAACTTTATAGTAGTACTGTTTAATAGTACTACACATATTTTAATTTGATGACGACTGCGCTTTTCTGTCGCTCGTAGCATCTCGTTTTTCTTCCGCGCAACTTGAACATATACTGTACGTCCAATTTTTTTTTGCGGTGCTATTTCTTGAAAGTTTATTGTGGTAATTTATTCCAGGTATACACCGAATCAACCTAAAGCATTTGTTGTGTTATCCTGAAAAATTCGGTCACTGCTCAGATCTTTCACTCGAACTCATTCTGTGCTTGAGTTGGAACGATATTTCCGGATGTACCCATAAATGGTAGTGTATTGTTCTTCTCGGAATTTTTCTCATTTCCCGAGAAATGCCGCATGCGCGCAGTTTAATCTAAGAGGAAGTGAACCTTTTTTTATTTTTTGCTAACCGTATTATTCTGATTGATGCACACGTGTCAGCACTCAGCGTGCTGTCTGTTGGTTCTTCAGTCCCTGAGGGAAGAAACGTTGATCTAGTTCCGCCCAAAGTTTCATCCGGACGACAAGAGATGGAGAGATATAGTAGTACTGTTTAATAGTACTACACATATTTTAATTTGATGACGACTGCGCTTTTCTGTCGCTCGTAGCATCTCGTTTTTCTTCCGCGCAACTTGAACATATACTGTACGTCCAATTTTTTTTGTGGTGCTATTTCTTGAAAGTTTATTGTGGTAATTTATTCCAGGTATACACCGAATCAACTTAAAGCATTTGTTGTGTTATCCTGAAAAATTCGGTCACTGCTCAGATCTTTCACTCGAACTCATTCTGTGCTTGAGTTGGAACGATATTTCCGGATGTACCCATAAATGGTAGTGTAATGTTTTTCCTCAGAATTTTTCTCATTTCCCGAGAAACGCCGTATGCGCGCAGTTTAATCTAAGAGGAAGTGAACCTTTTTTTATTTTTTGCTCACGCATAATAAGACTAACTACGTGTGCACAGTCGTGAGTCGCACGACAGACAACCAAGAAGTCAGGGACTCCCTTCTTTGCAACTAGATCAAGGCGGGTTTCAAAGTAGGCCTGCTGTTCTCTACCTCTCAAAGAGAGAAGAACAGTGTTCTTCGTGAGCATTATTCGTGATGTGTGCAGTAAATCAGGGCGTGGTGGGTCCACTGAGTTAGCTCCGTGTGCATAACGGACATTTCTTCGAATGGATGTGCTGCTGCTGCTGCTGCTGCTTGCTTGCTTTTAGCAACATTATTCGAATCCTTTCATCCGATTCCTCTACTGATCTAAAAAAAATTTTCTGGGCTAAGTCTAATTTTATTTTATTTTTCTAAGATTTTAGTTTTTGGGCAAAATGTTCCAAAGTAAAGTCGAACCTCTTCCAGTCGAAGTTCAGGGAACCAGCAACAAAAATCGAGTTAGGGTGGTTTTGAGTTCCCGAAATAAGCATTTTTGTTGAGGGGAAACGGAAGAATAATTGCAGGAAATTTTAATTGGTGATATTCTGTGTCTTGAATTGCTTGAAAAATGGGCTGACAGGATGCTGAAATTGGAGGCACAGGTTCATTTTTTCAAATAGTCGCTCACTTCCTTTCAAAACGCATCACGTTATTTTTTTTTCATTGCGTTCCTCTTTCCTGTGTCAAGAAAATAATTGTAAAAATACCTCCAGAAAATTCCAAGTTATAGAGGTTGGATAGGGAAAACCTTGGGGTTCCGGAGGTTCCTCATGTTATTGTTTTCAAGGAAATGCAGACAGGGGCTCACAAAATTCACATTTGAGAGGTTCGAGCTTTTGAGAGGTACAACTGTAACATGTACTTCATTTTTTTGGGTGAAGGATCGCGTGTCGTATAGGCAAGGAATTTCCTCGCGTGATTCCGAGCCATGCCATGTTTGGTTGCTCTGTTCTTCTTTTTTTTATATATAATAAAAATTGTGATTTGGGTTCACAAGGAAATTTTTTTCTGAATGCACCGAAAGCATGAGGATTCGATTTCGTATCTAATTTCCGGAGCATTCCAATATTCCTGTTATCGAAAAACACGTGGTTCTGTTTTACGAAACGTGAGTTATTTCCTAGACGGATGAGATTTTTAATTATTTCCGACGTTTTCTGATTTAACACCTCAAATTCGCTTGAATTTTAACGGAAAATCAGGAGAAATCTTGACGGATTTAATGAAGCCGAATGTCGATTTTGGCCATGGATTTATTCCTCGTCACAAGTATGGTTTTACTATCGATGATGAAATATTTTTGTTGGGAGCCAAGGATTTTGATTTTTTCCGTTCTTCAAAAACTTCACGAATTAAAAAAATTTTCTTTTAGTCAATTCGCTTTCTGCTCTTCGAACAAAAATACCAGGGTTTATTGTCAATTTGAAGCTATGAAAAGTTCAAAATGAGTTTTTATGTGAGTAATTTTTCTACGTGACTCACAACTTTTCAGATCATGTTTTTTTTATGATGATCTTCATTCCTCAGCTGATGGCAAACTTTGCGGTTTTTTGAATGTTCATTCGGAATGAAAGAACTAACTCCAGGATGAATTTCGTGTGAAAAAAGAAAAATCTGTGTCGAAGTCGTCGATACTGTATAAGTTTAAATAAATTATAATCTTTTGGGCAAAAGGGCGTAGTTTGAAATGATGATGAGGTCCGCGAAGTTGGCGTTTAGGCCGACGCTAGTAATTTAAAAAAAAAACGAGGTGAACTAATTTCCGTTTCGAATCTGATACTAGTCCGTGTCATGCGATAACCATATATATTTTTTCTTTAGGTCGATCCGCATTCACTTGTCCTCTGAGGCAGAATTTTTAATATTTACTGAAGTAAAAACAAATAAAATAAAAGGTCTTATTCCTTGGGCGTGTGATGGATGTTCTTGAAACCGCAAAGCGTTTAAATCACGGGTTCCTTTGTCAGGTTTTCTGGACATTGAAGCGTTTTGTGAAATTCCGGGGCGACAGAAATGGAGCATCCGGAGTGTGAATCAAGTTACCATTTGATTCCTTACGCATGTTTTTCTTTTTTTTTTACCCTCAAAAGTTTTCGGGTGGGAGAATTTGAAGCGAGAAGAATGCCTTTGAGATCCAGTTTGACGTGAACGGGAGCAAAAAAAAAAAAAAAAAAAAAAAGAAGCCCAGGGGCGTTGTTTCAAACTAACCTAGTGAACGGGAGAAAAAAAAAAAAAAAAAAAAGAAGCCCAGGTGCTTTGTTTCAAACTAACCTCTCTCTTATTCCCTGTATGCTTTGAACCAGCAGCGAAATGAAGACACAAAGGCAGAGAGAATAGAAACCTGGCGTCGAAACACTTGACACCGTGAAATGCTCTTGAAAAGATGGTTCGCACTTGGAATAAATGGGAGTTCTGGAAAGAAAGAAAGGTAGAAAGTTGGAGGAATACTATTGTGTTCTTTCATTATCCTCCAGGGTCACGTCTTCTCTATAGTTTAAACTTTTATTTCTTAGTTTCTGCCTTCTGAAGAAAACTGCGATTCTCAGCGCATGGAAATGTACTCGAATATCATGTCCATTTAAAAACCACACATTACGTAACATGAAAAAGAATGCAAGTGTCGGAAACTTCGATGATTTCAGATTTAATGTACAACTTTCGCGTATGCTGTTTTGTCTTTCACTTCATGGGTCTCAGAAATAATTTACGATAAAATGTCTGACATTGAAATGACTTTAAAAAAGAATGTTACTTGCGTTTGATATAGATTGAAAATCTTCTGATTAAGTCTCGGGATTTTTATTTTTAACGGTATGAAATGAAAATCTTTCGACCAAAATGATCACCTCCAATTTATTTGTTTCGCCGTAAACCTTTCTCAAAGATGATGGTTTCTGTTCCAGTTAGCTACAGTATTTTTCTCGTGTGAACCCGATCAACGCAAAGGAAAATTACAATACAGTATATTCATATATTCATTTTAATCGCGTCATCCAGAAACAGAGACTAGCGGTATGCTTATGCACGCAATTTTGTGTGTTGTACAGGAGTTTGTCATGTTATGTACACTTCTTTTTAGGATTTAAGCTATGAAAGCTGCTAAAGTTTCCTTAGAATTCTTACACAGCATTTAAGTTTAAAATGCGATCCGCGGAACATCGCGTGAGCAATTGGTTGCATCGTAAATTTCAACAACTGAAACCAATTCTTTTGCAAAAAAAAATTGCATATAGTCAGAGGGGACCGAAGTTGTGGAGAGTCACTTGTTGCGTTTTGAATAACAGATTGGAACTTCAATCAAACCCATGAATTGCCTCAATGCAATGCTTTCATAAATGTTGGGTCCGAAAAGCAGCCACAACAAAATATAGCGACGAATCAAGACTGAAATCAGAAACTCTTTGTTAAGTAACTCAATATTCCAAGAAAAAAAATCTGCTGCTGAAATATTCATGCGTATGGCGTGAATAATTCGCACGTAGGAGCAACTGAATTACTGAAATCAATTTCTTATTGCTTTTCTCTTGATTGTCTCCGTACTTTTTATATAATATTCAACCTTCTCAAGGTTTTCATCACTGGATATAAAGCAACCTCTTGAGATCAGGTTCCAAGAAGGGAATTTTTGGTGGGCTATTATAAACCAATTCCAAGAATGTATTAATTTTTTTATTCTAGCTGCCATGATTAAGAAAGACTCGGCACAATTCGCCCAGCAAAAAATACTCGAGTCCGGGTAAAATTATTCAAGTTCTATTTAGTTCACACCTCGTCTTCCTGATATTCCATCGAACCCAGGAAAACCCTCATTGCGCCAACTTCCCGTATGCCCCACGAACCCGAAACCCATTCTGAAGTTTTAAAGGAAGATGAGGGGTGGAAATGGGAAAGCAAGGCGTGGTGCGAAGAATGCACAGGTGTGTTCTATTAACCCGAGGTGGAGGGGAGAAGGATCAGCTTTCAGATCACTGAACTATATTTTCACTGCAAATGCTCTACTCCCTCTCATTATGCTTGGGTGTGTGTGTGCGTGTGCGTGTGTGTGTGTCTTGCATCATGAAGAGAGAAGAAAGAAGAAAAAACAAGAAAAAACTAAGAAGCTGAGTGAACTGAACTGAACTGAACTTCGGAAACCAATTTACATTTTTTTTCCTTCACGCCTAATTTTTATTGGAAACCGTTTTCAAATACACAAGGGAACTGGGGTTGTATGGGGTGTCTAGTGAGTTTATGTGAAGTATGGACATTTAAACCTATACTGTATGATCCTAGTACAAGGCTTAATTACTTGAACCACCTGTGACAGAATAATTTGGTACCTTAAAGTACCACTATACTTGTACACTGACTGCTGTTAGATGGCAGTCATATTAATTGCATATTAGAGATTTTAATCTGTTCCCTTCAAGCAATTCAACAAATCAGGTGTGCAGAAAAAACAAACTGATTCAGATGTGCGTTGAAAATTGTCGGACTGTAGAGGTTATCTTTATGAATTGTGTTTTGTGTGAAGAAGTGTGTGAATTTCTTGGGGCTAAAATCGAAATACATTTCATCTTTTGCTCTTGGGATTTCATAAAAGAAATCCCCAGCTGCAGCCCACAGCTGAATGATGTGTTTTATTTTTGGATTTATCACATTTTTTCTGCCTCCTTCTGTAATTCTTGATTGCACCTCCCAAGGTCAAAAGCTTTTTTTTGTGTCACATATTTGTTCAGCCCCCCTCTGAATTCCCTTCTTAAGGTTTATTTAATACAGACCTCACTAACCAAAATAATTTCCCCCTGAAGTCCTGAACCATGTATAAATTAGATTTCTGTAGATCTTTCTTGGGCTACTATCCTAGGGATCCGCAAAAGATGAAATCCATAAAAATGTAACTTTATTGATGCTTTTCTGAATGAATTGAGTCACCTGTGACTCAAATTGGGAAAATGCACCCTTGCTTCCAAATTCAGCATCCTGTTAACTCATTCACCTAAACTTTTATGGCCCAGAATATCACAATTTCACCTATTATTTGCAATGACTAATGAGTTTACCTCCGCAAAAATTCTGGTTTCCTAGCCCAAGAAGTCCTCAAGGCAAGTTTTTTTTTTTTTTTTCAGCTGCCTCTCAGTTTGACTTGAAGCAGTCTGATTGAATGCCCATAACTATCTTGGATTATTTTATTTTCGGTAGATGTCACTGACTGTCATCGGAAAAACACATAAAAATACATCCTGTCATCCCAAGTTCCTAGGAAATTCCGCGGGTTCCTTCTTTTGAACAGTCGTTCATTAAAATATGACCTTTGGTTGAGTACCAGATGGAATTTTTTTTACATTTATTGCGTTTCTTATGTAGGAATTCGCCCGAAGATTCATTACTTTCAATGAACTTCATCTCCGAAATTCATTCCACACAAAAAAAAATGCAGACTTTTTAGGCACCGTGTAATTTTGCGTTATTCCCCGGTGTTCGTGGGCGAATGCAGGTGTTGGAAAACACAGCTGGAGTTCTTTCAGTTCTTCGACGATGGGGGTATATTTGACTTGTCCCGAAGAAGCATAAAGCTTCTTTCGAGTGCCAGTCTGGGAAGGAAGTTCATGCTGGGAAATTATGCGGGTTCTATTTTTCGTTGTACGAATTCTGGAAATAAACAAATTCAGAAAAAAAAACCGAGCGTACGAAAAACAGTCAAATTTTCTGGCTTGCTGCTTCGTTGGAAATCGTTCTGCTGAAACCGAAATTAGAACGGCATGTCGATGATGGATTTTGTCTCCCCCTTGCTTATTCTGGTTCTGACAAAATCTATACTCGACCTATACGTGGAAAAAAAAGAAGCAAGATTTCCGATTATCGTGTTTTGGAATACGGAAATGGTTTTCGTTTTCTTCCTGAAAGCCTCGGGAATGAGAAAATCTTCATTATTTTCTGCGTTCGAAGCACGCTTCAAGTTATTGTGATTCGTTCAGCTGCGTGTCTTACGACCGAAAAGCTCGTCGAGTCACGTTCTGAGACTTCAGTTTCGAAATTTCGCCATGGTGTAACAAAGTTGAAGGATTTTATTGACGGAATCCCCCCTCCCCGATAGATTCGTATTTATTTCGCATTAATGAGCCAGTGATGCATTCCGAATTTCCTGTCAAAGTGCGAACTAATTATATCTGTGTATAGATTTGAATATTTAATACCTTATATATCTCGTATCAATTTCGCCAGCTAATTCCGTAAGGAGATGTTCGGATGACGATTTGCCACGAATAATATGCACGAACTGAAACGATTCTGCTTCGTCATTTTGGAATAAATCTGATCATCACATTCGACTCGAAGTTGAGCGCCTCGAACGTCAGCCTTTTTTATGTGATGCCTTTGGTTTTTGTTTGACTGGTTACGAAGGCGAGAGAAAAACTCGATGTCATTCTCCGACCTTCCTTCAAATTAGGAATATATTTGAGCTGAGATATTATCTATTTTTATTTTTTGCGTGGGACATGAGCTTTGAGAACCGGCAAACAAAGACGAACACAGAGAGAAAAATCGGTTAATTTATTTTGTTTCTTAAAAACAGATGGACGATGCTAATCTTGACCGATTTCCGTGTTTTTGGAAAAGCTATAGGAATAATCTTGAACCTCTTGGATGAGGTTCTTTTTCTTTTAACGAACAAAATTAATTAACCTTCGATTTTCGAATCATGCGAATAAACGTTTTAGAAGAAGCGAAGCTGGGCAGGAAAAAGGCTTTTTTTCTTCTTTAAAAGAAACATATTGATATATTTTGTCGAATTGTATTAGCTTGTCGCTATATTTTACAATCCATAAAGTCATGGTGTGCTAACGATGTTTTCATGCTTTTTTTCAAACACTGAATGTTACAGGATCTGTTTGGACTGAAGGATTCGGAAGTGAAAGCCCTTGGAGTTCGAAATGTTGATGACCGAAACAAGATTCTTTCAAGTCTTCGAAATCTTCAAGAACGACGCAAGAAAGGTATGAAATATTTTTGTGGAAACGTCAACATCCAACATTTGCGTAAGTCGTGAGAAAATTGAATAGTCGACTTCTGGAGTATATTGAAGTCGTGTGAATCATTCTCACAGACTCGAAAAGTAAATATTGTAACACCCTGAATTATTATTCGTAAGATGAAATGATGTATGACGTAACTCGTAAGCAACCGCATGACCAGGCAAACTAAAATATTTCGAGTTGATTCCAAGAAATAAGTGCATGCGGTTCTGTATTCAGGGCATCTTCTTAAGGAAGGTACTGAAGATCTTGGAAATGAGTTTCAGCCTGGGTGCTGAGTTCTGGAAAAATATCTCAAGTTCTTTTCCAAGTCCCTCTCTGAATTCCCTTTGAAATAATTCATCCGTAACTTGAAGGCTTTCCCCCTCAAACATCCAATAATGGAATTTTTTAAAGACCTTTTTGGCTCTTATTTTCTTGACGCAGGAAAGAGAAAGCAATAAAAATGTAACCATGTGTTTGAAAAAAATGATAGACTATTTGGGCAAATGAATCTTTGCCTCCACACTCAGAAATTCTGTCGAACTCATTTATAAAGCAATATAAAACCCAGAATGTCAACAATTTAAATTGTCTGCAATTCTTCTCGGTCGATTCCCTCCCTGGAAATCTTCCTACTTCAAATTATTTCGTTGTTTCCTTGAACTTCGATTTAAGGAAGATCGACTTTACAGTACAGTATTTGAATTCTGAAGTTCTCGGCAAAAACGGCAAAACACAAATATGGTAATACCTCCGGTTAAGTGTATTCTGTCTTGGAAAATCTTGCGATAAACGCGTGTACGGAAATGCATTACGATTTTCAAGAATAAGCAGAATTTGTTGAACTAGTGACGCTTGAGGCAGTTTTCGAAAATGTTCTTCGTGATTTCAAGCGACTTCGATTCCGAACTCGATCACCTGTAAAACTGTATGCGTAATACTACCTTCCTGCAGTACTGTCGCAATTCACTTGCGCAGACTTCGAACCCGGAAGCATTTCCTGTACTGTATAACGTGCGGTGAGAGGCAGAGTACGTTAGCCTGCTGGTGACATCTACCCGAGAGAAGTCAAGACGGTCTACTTCAATTCTCCGCCGTATGGCGTGGCGAAATTCATAATTCAATTTATTAATTTCTCACCCTACAGCACTTTAAATCCCAGCTCAAGTGCAGAACTTCATGTTTTCCTTGTCCACGAAACATAAATTCAATAGGAAATTATACACAAAGCTTGCAATACAGTATTAACAAAAATCCCAAAAATTTGTTCGCGCTCAGATTCAGGCATCAATTATCGTAGACACACGCTTTGGTTTGAAATTAGTGCTTGGAATTATCTAGTTTATTGAATTGAAGGAAAGCCGATTTCATGCGTCCTATTTATGCTTTCAAATTTCAAGGCCGCGTTCAACATTTGTAGGAAATTGACGGATCGCGTTTTTTTCTTCCAATCGCAGATGAAACCCGGTTGAGGAAATGCACCAGTTCTTCAAGCATTAATTCAGTACGGAGTTTGGTCAACATTCCACCGGCCCCCGTTGAGTGAGTACTTTTTTTCTGTCAAACACATTCTCGCGAAGTTCTTCTGAAATGCCCACCGGATTCAATCACGAAACAAAGAACGGAGTAAATGCTCTGATCGTCGCGAATTCAAAAATTCAGGAGGATTTAAAAACTGAAATGGAAATGAAATGTATGTAAGCTGCCTGGGAATGAGATTTTTAATCGTGGCCTGAATCTCTCCAACGTGGAAGAGAAGGGCTTTTCGTCGTGTACAGAAATTCGCAGAAAAATTGGAAATACAATAGTATCCTCGAAGTATACTTCTGAGAAGTTCTCAGCGATCTTCGTGAATTTAACCCGTAAAAAAATCAATGATTCGTAGTCAAAAGCGCAAGCATGTGCAGTGAAGTTTTTTCGAATGATGAGAAGTCGATCGCAATTGGAATGCGGATGTGGTCAGTGAGGTGAAACCGCGTGTTTTATTCGCCTATAATTTAGCATTTTTTTGGTTGAAAGGGATTTCTGGATTTTAATCTGGAATACAATACAGTACTTGCGTTCGGCAATGTTTCTCCCAGAAGAAGGTGTATTTTACAGCACCTTTGGATATCGATTACTTTTTAAAATCTGGAGTTTTGAAAAAAATAAACATTGTGTATACCTGTATACCGTAACGTATCTTTACAGCAAATATGAATTATTTAATTGCATTAATTTTTCAGTATAGCAACGTCGTTACGACAAACTTCCGAATGCCAGGAAAAAAAACGTTGTTGAGGATTGTTTTTAATAGATTCTCTTGTCAAAAATTTCCTGAATATAAAGAGGGCACAGTCTGAAATTCCTGATCTCAAAAGTGACAGACTATGATTCTTGTAACTTTTGATGAAAGCTGTGTAATGACGAACATATTTTGAAGCGGAATACATGATTGAAGCTAACAAATAAAAATCAGATCACTCAGTTTTTCAAGCAGTAATGAAATAAGAATTTGAGAATTTAGAATATGTAGGTCTGATCTGAACAAAATCTTCAATTGAGTCAATAATTTTCAAAATCTCATTATAACAAATTATTTGTTACAACAAACTTTTTCTGAAGTCCCCACAAGTTTGTTGTAACGAGATTTTACTGTACCAATTTGATTACGGGCAGGTCTGATGTTATCATTTTTCTGGTCATTATTTGTGAAAATCTCATCATGAAAAATTACTCAGTATTGTAAAACAAATTTTTTCCAAAAGTCCCGAAAAGTTTGTTGTAACGATATTTTACTGTGTATAGTTCCGTGTATTTTAGCATCAGTATACCGTGTATTTTAATCAGAAAAGATCGTGCTTCCGAAGTTTCGATTGAATTTATTCTTTTGGAATAAAACAGCAACTCCCTGCGATTTGTATCGCTCAGTACTGGATTTTCAATCTGGTAAAAATTTTTATAAGAAAAGCTTTTGAAGCGTTTAGTTATAAAATACATGGTCGAAGAGTTCGAAGAGTATAGTACTGTACTTGAAAAATGCAGCTGGAAATTTGACCGGGCTTTCGAATATGAAAATAACCTTTTCTTCCACGTGATTTCATTTATCAACACGCAGCCAGGGCTGTTCTACGTCATCTGAGCAGACACTTGAAAATTTTCAAGAAAAAATAAATAAATGTAAAATGAAAACTATGTCTCGACGTTCTTTGCGTACGACTCACGCTTATATGAGTTTAAGTCTTAAGGATATATGTCAATAAAAATTACGAAGCAAAAATTCTGATCACTGTCAGAAGGTTGTTTGTTGTGGAACTTTTCTCGATTTAGCATCGATGATGCAGACAAAGTTGTTTTTTAATCTAGACACTTCTGATTATTTGCAGGTGATTGAAAAATCTCGATATCAGTAGTGACAAATCCTTGATTTCCTTGAAATTTTTTCGTATGGGCTGTGGACCACATGCTAATTTATGTAAAACCAAATAGAACGTGATGTGGACGTGCTTCATTTGGTAAAATTTGTTCTTGAGAAACTCTTAACCTTCAGCTGTCTTCATTCTGCTCCAAGTTGGAGAAAATTCGAATGAAAATTGAGGTAATAGGATCTATAGTAGATCCCCTGAAATTATTTCTACCTTGGAAATGTATCCAAAATATCCCGAAATAAAAAAATTTCTGTCTTGAAATTGACTGTGAAAGCACGGCCATCAGAATATTTTTTTCAAGCCCATGAAAAGAAATGAAAGTAGGTCGATTATCTGTGTGTCAAGCCCGAGAATAACTTGGAAATTAGCCCAAAGACCGTGAACAATGAAGAATTCTAGCTTTTTTTTTCGTTCCCTCATGCTGTTTTGATAGCCTTTGCAACTGGGTCAAAAAGTCTGCGCAAAACTGAATCAAGTACTTGTCTAACCGAAATGCTCGTGATGTTGTTCTGAGGTCCATCGTAGTGATTTATGAGACACTCGCGGACTCACTGTCGGCTCTGATTAGGACGTTATGAGGTCATCTAAGTGCACCAAGAAGATATTTTTAATGCCGAAAACGTGGCTCTTTTATCTTCGAAAGACAGCTTTCGCGTGTACTTGCGCTGCTGGAGTTCTGCTGGGTAAAAGTTTAAATTAAAAAAAAAAAAATCTAAGTGCACCAAGAAGATATTTTTAATGCCGAAAACGTGGCTCTTTTATCTTCGAAAGACAGCTTTCGCGTGTACTTGCGCTGCTGGAGTTCTGCTGGGTAAAAGTTTAAATTGAAAAAAAATAAATGATACCCGAGAGCTTTGGCTGTGAGACGCGATGTGATTTATGGGTCCAGGTTTTTGGAGTTAGTTCAAAATGCATTTTGGTGATGCTATCACAGTGAATGTTGGGTTAAAAATAGTTTTATTCTGGGATAATTAATGAAAATTTCAAGAATGAAATACTTCTATAGTGAATTGATTGTTTGCAAATCCTCTTTTTTTGTAGTGGATGTTGGAAATTGAAATAGGAATGACTAGAATGGTATTAGACTGGCGCCGCTAAAACGGTAGAACTTCGGAGGAGTCTGGGATCTGGTGGGACTGAGCTGGAATTTGAGTCCCCATGGAATTCCAAATTCTTGGGGAAATCCTTCTAAAAAGATAATTCGATTCAGGGACAAAAATTGCAAAATGAAATAGGTTTAAATACCGGATAGACTCTGTATTATATCATCAATTGTTCTTGGTTTGTCTTGCGCAAAACACTGCTTGGAAATCAGCTGTTGCAAAAATCTTGAAATCTTGAAAATATATCAACCTTACACTAGGGTGTCAAGCACCCCGGCCGCAGCCTGGCTGATCATCATTATAAATTTATTTCAAACCTCAGGAAAAAGTTTGAATCAAAATCTTCAAACCTTCTTTAATTCCATTTCTAACAGCGGAAGCATATCTTCATTTCCTTGAATCATCATGTCGTTTGCGTGCCACAAAATATTTCAACGACACAAACGAAGGACCTTTTCATTTAAAAAGTCAAAGATTTGAACTACGGTACCTGAAAATGTTCGGAAGTATCTCATTTATTCATTTTTTCTATTAGCAATTTATAATTTTCAACACTTCCTTTCGGCTGGATGCGAGAATTCAGGATTAACACTGATTAAAAAAAAAACTTTTAAAATGTTTGAAGGCTGATACTTTCAAGATTCAATGTTGAGAACGCAATCTTGGCGAATATTTTTTCATTTTTTCGAGATTTCACGGAGAATTTCGTGGTTGAATTTGTATTTGATTTTCTCGTGGCGTTTGTTTTACTTTTCTGTATTTCAAAAAGGTGATAGTGTAAAGAAATTTGCTTGAATGATATTAAACTGCACTTCATTTGGCGTGTGAGCGTAAATTTTCTTTTCATTTTCGAACGACATACTGTATCAAATTCCAATGTGAAGAACTGCCGCACTTCGACAGTCGTTTCCGAACCATTTTGTCCCGCTTTTTTGTATTCGGAAAAAAGCCGTGGATAATTTTGCTCATGTTTTAAGGATGTGAAGATATTATATCGAATACCGGGTTCTGTTAATAATTCTTCTTTCAAAGTGGTAACATTTGGGCGTTACACCGAGACGTGCTTTGCGATTGTGGCAACAGTATGCAATATTCCTGAGCTCTTGGGGTAGAGAAGTGACATCTGGGTTTTCAGATTCGTGATCATACGAACTTGATTTTGTATATTTGGCTTGGTGTCGCCCTTCGGCTTGGCGCGCTCGCAACGTAAAAAAAAACATCCTGTGAAGCTTTCTTCAATTTGACAGGAATGATTTTTATCCTTGCTATTTTGCTGGTTACAATAGCGACGATGCGTTTAAGTTAAACTTGAAAACTCCCATCGAAAATACGACAAATTCCCAAAGGCACTATTCCCCTGCAAACAGCGGCCAAATAATGAAGCCTCCACGCCGTGAACGTTGTCAAGCTGAACTCCGAAACTGACAGAATCCCATGGGCTGAAATAAAAAATGGCCATGCAACAATCAAGTGCCGATGCGCCAATTCGAATTTCTTTAATTTAGGATGCACTGAACTAAAAACGCAATATAAAGTTGGATCTGGCCTCTTTGGCACTTGGTGGTGTATCTCACAAGGTAAATTTTCATGTGCGCGTGGGATTGTTTCCATTCATGCAGGACCATGCTTGACATTATTTATAAAATATTAAACGTTTACATCCTTCAAGTCTCTTCTTTGAATTGCAGTCTTTATGGTACCGTATGTACTATAAAGACTGCAATTTATTCCGAAAAACTGTGCTCAAAAATGTTGTATTGGCATATGCAGTACCTACCCGGCCAAATATGCTGGTGTGTATGGGCTGTAGTACCTAAAATAAATCAGCTTATACCCTTGCAACTGAAGCCTATTTAGGCTGACTTTGATATGAAAGATGAAAAAAAAATTCTCGAAAATAATCATCTACTAATTCAGCATGATAACATTTTTATGGCGTGCCTACTGTAATTCTCAAACTAAGATCACCTTCCCAAGTATTAGAATCTATTATTAATTGAATTCTAGAAAATCACGACAAAAGCACTATTCGTCAGTGGTGAATGATGATTGTTGATTTCCATTTGGATGAAGGATGTAAATGATGTACAGTATTTCTAAATTGTCTTTATTTCGCACAAAAAAAAGAAGTTTCAGCATCTTTCATCCCTGATATGTCGACGTACTTGGTTGTATTTCCAAGCTTCTTTCTTACGTTGCCTGTCAAGTTATTTTATTCGCTTTTTTATATTCTTGATCCTCAATCTCTGATACGGAATTAAAAAATTCGATATATTCCCATTTTTGTATCATAGGGCAAATCTCCCAATGAAACAAGCTTCAGAAGACGTGATGAACGTTTCCCGAAGTTAGAATATTGTTCTTGTTTGAATAATAATCACTACAGATCGAATCGTCCTCAAGGGAACTTGACAACACCGTGTTCCTTCATTTTCCTGATTGATTGATTGATTGATGAGGAAACCAGGAAACGGTGTTTCATGCATATACCTACTCTCTTGTTTTTTCTTTTTTTCTCTCTCTACCTATATATGTCACTCCTCAATTCTAGTTCAAATCACTGTTCTTTCCCGTCTTGTCGAGAAGTTAATTTGTTCGAGAACGTTATCCGATTCGTATCGTTCGTCACCCTTTTGCCTTATATGGACTAAAAACCGATCGTCCGTCGAGGGAGTAAGGGAAAGAATTCCTCTTGGTTGGTGTTTTTTTTTTCCATGACTAGGGTTGTCCCTGAATTATTCAGTAAAAGGTCCCCTTCGCAGTTGACGAAAGTTCGTTGTACCACGGACCCGCTTTTTAGGCACATCTTTTCCCGAGGTCTTCGTCGTGGCGTGAGGACTTTATTCTTTCGTTATCTCACCTTTAGCAGGGAGGGCACTTTTTTTTTCGTGGGCATGTGTGTGTGAAAAGCTGCAAGTACGTGTTATCAACCGAACTTGAGCTGCGTTATAGGGGTTATTTTAAAGTTCTGTGTAATTACATTATTTAGCCTTTTTTTCGCTTTTTACGAGGGCCACAGAAACTTGCCACGACTTCGTGAGACGAGTTCTATATTTTTTTTCTGCGTGAGACGAGCTTTTTCTTTTTTTACGCGGAATATTCAGTGGAATTTTCGAAGATGAATCTTGTTTTAGGCCAAACCCTCTCTTGGATTGTTAAAGACAACTTTTTGAACTATTGAACCAGCGAATCTTCGAATTAGCAGTTGAAAAAATCAATTATTGATTATAATGATGCCAATTATCTTTCTTGTAACCTTTGATGATTCGGCTGAAACGGGATCGAATAAGCATATTTGAATAATCACCAAGTCGTGTGGTTCGAAGTTGCCATCTAATAAATTCAAGTAGCGACTGTCTCGTGATCGGTAAAAAATATGGTTTTTTGTAAAAAATTAAACTTATCTTGGATCGATTTTGGTCCTTCCAAAACATTTTATCTCACGTTTTTGAACGGTTAGTCTGATTTCAAGGCGGAAATGGATTTTATGAGTTGATTTCAAATATTAGTCCATGTAAGGTTTCGTTTTGAAGTCTTTGTGGAAATGTGAGCCAAGTCTTGAATTTAGTCGCTTTTGGCAACTTTCAATTTTTTAAAAGTCGTACGATAGGTTGAATGCAAAGGATTATTTGTTGCATGGAAAATTCACATTTTGAACCATTGATTAAAAGTTACTGCATATATTCATACCAATTTTGGTTGAGCTCGCCGACGTTCGACATTATTTGATTTCGAATCAAATTTGCATCCCTCAAGCCCACATTTGTACTTTCTAAATAAAATTCATTGTTTTTCGGTGGAAAGCTTGAGTGTGATCTACATTCTAGGAAACATGACCAGTTTGAAAACAGTCCTTTGTCATACAACTCGGCAGGTTCAAAACATGTTCCAAAGAATCGCGCTGAGTAAACCAACATCGGCAAGGAAGAAATATTTTGTGTGCAACTTCGGGAAAAATCCATTTACCGACCGTTGATAACAGCACACGTATATATTTTTTCCCCCGATATCTTTGGTCAATTTAGTGCGTCCCTGAACATTTCCGCACTTATTTCTACAGTTGAACCTCGATAACTCAACCATCTTTCCGTGGAATACCTCCTTATGCAGAATTATTTTCAAGTCCCTTTCTGAATTCCCTTAGCATCAATTCATTTATTTGAAACCCTCCTCAGCTCGAAGACTTTCTTCCGCAAACCTTGAGAACTTGAATTTTCTGGAGGCTTTTTCGGCTATTTTTTTATTGACCGAGGAAAGAGAAAAGTAATGAAAAAATGTTGGTTGATTTTTTATTGAAAGGAGCGGAAAATTAATTGGGCAATTGACTCCTGTATTGTCTTCAAGTTCATCATCTGTTTTTAACTCATTTGACAAGCAGTTCAACGTCCAGAATATCACCTATTGCAATTTTCTGTGTTTATTGTCTCTTTCCCTCAACAAAAGTTCATGTTTCCCTAGCTAATTTTATTTTATTTTTTCGCTGGTCCCTGCTTATTGAAACTCGACTGAAACGAGGTTCGAATAATAAACAATAACGAGGCTTTGTCGTAAATTTAACTCCCCGCCAAACGACAGACTCCGGTTGGAATGAGAATACAGGCACTGTACGGAATTATCTGAAGACACGTCAGAGTAAACAGACGAATGACGAGGACTGTCGATGCTACGCGTGACGTGGTGTCGAATTCTCGCGACACCGTCGTCTGTCGCTCGGTGTGTTATTGTTAATTCTTTCCGGTGTGTCGACGTTATTGCCGCCCGCCGCAGGAGCAGAAGCAGCAACGTCGGAAACCGCCATCGCGTTAAATGAGCCGTTTCGTGCATTAAATGGCGTCTATTTCGGAACGCAAGTCATATACTCTTATACGTGTGTCGTGTGAAGGAGGTCATTCGAAGGGTGTTCTTTAGTCTGTGTGGAGGTGGGGGTTATTTTGCGCCACCTACCGGCTTTTTAAGGTGGCGAAAGTGAGTGAGTGTGTGTAGCTAAAAAAAAAAAATGAAAGTGGAACAATTGTGTTTCGGATGACAATGTTTGGGTATGAAATTTTTTAAAATACATTTTTCTGGACCTGATGGTGTGTTGAAGTCTTCACTGCGATTCCTTCAGGAATTACAATGAGACCCCGAGATGTGGACATAATTGGTGCATCAAGAGTGTCCCTGAGTTGAATTGTCCCGAAGTCTAGTCTTGTTTTCCCATAGACTTACATTATATAATGTTTAATTTGTTTTTTATGGAAGAAATATTCTTCAGAATTCCCTGAATTAAAATTGTTTGCCACTTGAATTTGAATTAGTGAATTTATTTTCAACTGGATAAGAACATTATTGGAGCATTGCATGGTGCATCTCTGTACTGTAAATTGAAATGTTGGCATCTATACAAAAATAAAATTCAAGTGAAAAAAGGAGAAGTCCCTCTATGCTGGAGGTAATTTTTTAAAATTATCTAAATGGATGGTAAGTTGGTGAGAGAAATGGCCAAGAACTTTTCTGTCATCAATTTTAGGGTTGGAAATATCTGTCTCTTTTAATTTGGCGTGAAATGTATTTGAAATTCTATCACAAAATGTCCCTATGATGAGTCAGTGTCCTCATGTTGGGCCTTTTTTATTCCTTTTTTCTGGGAAAATAAGTGTCCCTATGTAAAATTGTCCGCAGGTTGAGGTGTCAGCATGTGGGGGTCTCACTGTATATTGTTCACATTGGAGTCTACAAATGTAAAAATAATTTAATGATTCCAATTATCTTTCTTGCAAATGTGATGAATTGCCAGAAACCGGATCGAATTTGTGTCTCAAATGTCGATAGTCGGGAATGACGTTTTCTTAAAATTTTTGAAGTTTAACTTGACCTCGTGGTGTGATAAGTTCTTCGCTGCTATTCCTTCAGGATATTGAGCACATGGAAGTCTAAAAACGCGGAAATAATCGACAGATTCTTTCAATGTTCCTTTTCGAAACTCTCATGACTCGGCTTAAACTGGATCGAATTTCTGTCTCATATATTTTACGTCAATAGTCGTGTGAATAACCTTTTTCCAAAGTTTTATAAGTATACATTGACCAGATGTTATGGTAAATTCTCCACTGCGATTCATTCAGGAACTATATTGAGCACAGCATTGAACCTCTAAAAGCGTAAAAATCATTTGAATAATCATTTCAATGCTATCCTTCTTTAAACATTAATGAATCGGTTGAAACCGGGTCGAATTCATGTCTCATATGTCAATGTTTGCGAATGACCTTTTTCTTCACGTGATCTAAGTTTTACCTTGACCTGATGGTATATTGCTATGGTAAATTCTTCACTGCGATTCCTTGAGGAATTATACTGATGCGATCATTGAAGCATCCAAATGTTTGAAAAAATAATTTTTAGCTAGTCAGCAATACGATTGCTGGTCGGAAAATTTGAGATAGGAGCTAGAGTTAACGAGCTTTTGAAACAAGCTGACCTTTCTCTCAAAAAATCAATCTTGCAATCTCTAAAAATTGCAATCGATGGAAGCATTGATTCAAAGTGAGGTTCGGGAAATTGATGAAAATGTGACGCCATTCGTTCTATTTGGAAGTGACGAACGCAGGAAAAAGAAATTGAATGGAATTTCCAGAGTCATCTTTGCAATCGGATTCAAAAGTCCCACGCAGAGCTTATCTAATATACTTGTGTTCTCTTGTACAGCAAAGATATGTTATTTTTATCTAGGCTGGTTTGAAATTTATTTTCAACAGTGTTCGGAAGGTTGTTGTTCGATCGAGATCTGCTCTGACTTTACGAAATTCAGAGCAGTTTTTTTCTTCTCCTTTTTCCCTTCTTGACGGAATCTTTTGTGTCGGAAATCGGAAATGATTTTTAGGAATGCGTGTTTTTTTTTCGTGGTCCTGGAACACTTTTTCTTGATCCACAAACTTGCGGAAAATATTGTGTCGGAGTGAAAAACCTTTCGTTTTTTGTTGTTGTCTGAGAGTCGAAAATGTGCGAATGTTCAGGTATTGAAAACCCCACTTCGCAATTCATTGCGGAAATTTCCCCCACACGAACAAATATAGGATGGGCCGGAAAAAAGGAACCAATTTTTGACTTATAATAGTTCAGGAGCAAATTGAGCTGTGGCAATGAAAAAAAGTACCAAATGAAAGCTTTGTTCAATTCTCTTGTTCGCGCCACAACTCAATTTGCTACTGCGATATTTCAACTTTAAAATACCTTCACTTTTTTTTTGGGCCTACCCTGTTTTATGGAGAAAATCCAGGAGTGGGCGATATTCGAGTGAGAACAGCTGCGTGCTGGTTCAGCAATTCACTCTCTCATGCCAGTTTCGCAAAAACGTCAGCCTGTACATGCAGTTGGTTTTTCCCTTATTTGCAAATCACTTTGTTGGGTTTTCTTGAAAGAAAAACATTTTCGGCGAAAAGTTATTGCAGTTCAGTGTTCCAATTTTGCTTCTGGTGGGATTTGTAAATTGTGTGTGTGTGTGTGTGTGTGTGTGTTATTTCTTTCTGCATTTTGGAAATTTGATGACCTAGAGTGAGAAAAAGAGACGTAGAGTGAAATTAGTCTGTGGCAATTTTCTGGCGCCACTTCCGCGATACTGTGGATATTATTAAGCTCCTAGCCTTTTAGTCTTTTTTAATTTATTTGCTAATTCCGTCATTTGAAATCGACTTGGTGTTTTTTTCTTCCTTTGGTCTCTGGTGTGCCCATTTCCCTCAGTCCTACTTGCACAGGGCCTATCCTGGGTATTCAGTTTCAAAGAATTTCAATATTCTCTTGAGTTGAAGATACTAAATTTCAGTGATACACGTGAACTCTTTTTACAGCAAATTTCAGTAGACAAGAAAAAAAACGTGTTGTAGAAAGAATTTCGTCGTGAAGAATCCTTGTTTGACTGGTACAGGATAGCTGTGGGACAAAAAAAATCGTCATGCAGAGAAAAAGCGTTGTTGTTGGGCATGCACGCCAAGTACAGTAACATACCCTGAATAATAATTGCTAGAAATAAAAGTATTCCCCCTCCTCAAAATCGCAGTGCCAGCGCAGCATACTGAATGTTAACTTTCTTGCCTTGATTGTAACAGTAAAACCCATTGAAGGTTAAATATTATTAGTAGTATATAAGCTGCTCCCTTTTCCTAATTAATCCGAATCAGTTCTGCTGTGTTATTCAAGTTATTCTCACATTATCCAAGTTACTCCTGCAAATCAAGCTCATTGAGTTGATTATTCATATCTTTGTGAAATATACTTTATCCACTTTTAAACTAGGAATTCCTGAACAGAATCCTGGTCCTGTCCGGAGCTGATTAACGTGTTTTATTAAAATCTTAATAGCACTCGACATCAAATTATATTGGAGACATTTGTCCTCAATAGTTGGAGAGAGAGTTTACCTGTCACTTTGTACTTCATATAAAATGTAACCCTCTAATTTCAAAGTTTCTCCGTAGGGTTTGAAAATGTTGAACATAGAAGAGCCTCACGTTTCACGTTTGACAACCTGTGACACACTTATTTTTATATCGCAGATACAAAAAACAATTTCTGCCAGAGCCGAAAAAAAAACTGAATGATGCATGTGATTTTAGGATGACATCAAATACGAGGATTCGTCTCGTACAAAATACTGCTCCGTTAAATACAATTCAAACTCTGATCATTTGCGCCACTTATTGTGGAACGTGTGCATTTTATGCATAAAATTTAGCAGTAATGGAAAGGTCTTGGGCTATACGAGTATGTAAGGTTGGCCGACTGAAAAATTGGATGAGCTATCCTGAGGACATTTTACCCCTTATTTGTGGGTAAAATGACCGTGAAAGGGTCTCCAGAGACTGGCCCTTTTTTGGTTATACATCTGGCAGTTGAAAGAATTTAAAATGCCTGTCACGTGAACAAGACAAGAGTAACCCGAGTCTTGAAAGTTCCCAGGGTTACTTCGAAACCCGGAAATAACAAACCCTGCGAAATGTACAGCAAATATTCAGAAGTTTCCTACAGTATATTACTTTAAACATTTGCGAGTATAAAATATCCCACATGTATTTCCGAAGTGCCAACAGAAAAAAAAAATCGTGAGAAATTAAATAATTCGAAGATCAATGCAAATGAAGTACGAAAGCAAAATATGAAATTAGGCGAATGAAGGTCGTGTCAATTTTTCGCAGGCGACGCTTTTGGGCGTTTTCGAAATATAGGAAATTTCTGAATATTTGCTGTACATTTCTCAGGGTGTGTTATTTCTTTCTGCATTTTGGAAATTTGATGACCTGAAGTGAGAAAAAGAGACGTAGAGTGAAATTAGTCTGTGGCAATTTTCTGGCGCCACTTCCGCAATACTGTGGATATTATAAAGCTCCTAGCTTTGTAGTCTTTTTCAATTTGTTTGCTAATTCCGTCATTTGATATCAACTTGGTGTTTTTTTCTTCTTTTGGTCTCTGGTGTGCCCATTTCCCTCAGTCCTACTTGCACGGGGCCTTTTTTGGGTATTCAGTTTCAACTAATTTCAATGTTCTCTTGAGTTGAAGATACCAAATTTGAGTAATGCACGTGGACTCCCTTTACAGCAAATTTCAGGGGACAAGAAAAAAAACGTGTTGTAGAAAGATTTTTATCGTGAAGAACCCTTGTTTGACTGGTACAGAATAGCTGTGGGACAAAAAAACTCTGTCATGCAGAGAAAAAGCGTTGTTGTTGGGCATGCACGCCATGTACAGTAACATACTCTAAATAATTCCTATGAATAAAAGTATTCCCCCTCCTCAAAATCGCAGTGCCAGGAACATCCTGGAACCGCAGCATACTCAATGTTAACTTTCTTGCCTTCATTGTAACAGTAAAACCCATTGAAGGTTAAATAGTATTTGTAGTATACGAGGGTTCTAACAAAAGTTCTTTGAGTAGCAATGAAAATGGCATACAATTGAGCTGAAAAAATTTATTCTCTAGCAAAAACAAATTCTTTGTCACACAAAAAATATCAGTCCGGTTTGACAATTTTTTTTCAATTTTTTGAAAAATTCATCCATATAGATAGAGTTTTGCTCTCCACTCAATGAGGGGCCCTTTTTTGAGTGGAGAGCAAAACTCTATAAGGATGAATTTTTCAAAAAGTTTAAAAAAATTGTCAAACCGGGCTGATTTTTTGTGTGACAAAGAATTTGTTTTTGCTAGAGAATAATTTTTTTCCAGCTCAATTGTATGCCATTTTCATTGCTACTCCGAGAACTTTTGTTAGAACCCGCGTATAAGCTGCTCCCTTTTCCTAATCAATCCGAATCAGTTCTGCTGTGTTCTTCAAGTTATCCTCGCATTATCCAAGTTACTCCTGCCAATCAAGCTCATTGAGTTGATTATTCATATCTATGTGAAATATAATTTATCCCCTTTTAAACTAGGAATTCCTAAACAGAATCCTGGTCCTGCCCCGAGCTGATTAACGTGTTTTATTAAAATCTTAATAGCACTCGACATCAAATTATATTGGAGACATTTGTCCTCAATAGTTATAGAGAGAGTTTATCTGTCTCTTTGTACTTCATATAAAATATAACCCTGCAATTTCAAATTTTCTCTATAGGGTTTGAAAATGTTGAACATACAAGAGCCTAACGATCCACATTTGACAACCTGTGACACATTTATTTTTATAACGCAGATACAAAAAAACAATATCTGCCAGAGCCGAAAAAAAACTGAATGATGCATGTGATTTTAAGATGACATCAAATACGAGGATTCGTCTGGTACAAAATACTGCGCCATTAAATACAATTCAAACTTGTATCATTTGCGCCACTCATGGTGGAACGTGTGCATTTTATGCATAAAATTTAGCAGTAATGGAAAGGTCTTGGGCTATAGTTTGTAAGGCTGTCCGACTGAAAAATTGGATGAACTATCCTAAGGGAATTTACCCCTTTGTGGATAAAATGACCCGTCAAAGGGTCTCCAGAGACTGACACCTTTTTTGGTTATACATCTGGCAGTTGAAAGAATTTAAAATGCCTGTCACGTGAACAAGACAAGAGTAACCCGAGTCTTGAAAGTTCCCAGGGTTACTTCGAAACCCGGAAATAACAAACCCTGAGAAATGTACAGCAAATATTCAGAAATTTCCTATATTACTTTAAACATTTGCGTGTATAAAATATCCTACATGTATTTACGAAGTGCCAACAAAAAAAAAATCGTGAGAAATTAAATAATTCGAAGATCAATGCAAATGAAGTACGAAAGCAAAATATGAAATTAGGCGAATGAAGGTCGTGTCAATTTTTCGCAGGCGACGCTTTTGGGCGTTTTCGATTGCACTGCACATTTTTTTTTAGCGTGTGGGTGCTGAATTTCTGTGAAATATTTGCTGCATGTGTGGGTTTATTCACGCCGTTTATTTCGAATTGACGACGTGGAATGCATCAAAGAGCAACTTCAAAAACTGTTCGATGATCGCGCGAGATTCTTACTTCTGCAGATGATTGAAATCCTTTCGGTTCATGCTGAGTCCGATGAACTTGCGTTAAGTTTGGCCGAATGACCTCTGGTCCATAATAGAACCTCAAATAAAATTCACGAATCGTAAATAATCCTCTCGACAACCTATATATAAGAAACGAATTTATCAATAGGAAATGCGTGTATTTTTTCTTCCCCAGCCCCCGCTGAAAAGCATGTAAATTTCTTACCTTCATCAAGTCGGATTCCTCGTTATTCTCGTACGGTATTCAGACGTTTTTATTTTTTGGTTTTTCGAAGTACGAAAAGCGTATTATTCGCGTTGTGTGCGTAATATACGAAACATGTGGCATTGCTGGTAGGGAAATTACACGCGGAAGCGGAGATGTGTTGCATGTGCCAGCCGAAGACGATGAACACCAGGGGATTACTAAAAAAGCATTTCGTGTTGTACTGTATCTTCCCCCCCCCCCGTTTTACATAAACCGATTTATGAATACTCTTGGGTAATTTCTCCCCCCCTCCCCTCGTCGGGTAGAGTTTTTTTTTTACGAACTTGTGCCGACTGTTCAATGCGGATTTCTGAATTTGTAAGTGGGATTCTATTCCGATGGCCGCGTGGAATTTTTGATCATAATTTTTTTCGGATCAAGGTGAGAGGGGATCTGGAATTTTTCGGATAAGAATTGGCGAATATGAGAACGAAATTCCCAAGAGCTATATACTTCACAAAAATGTTCTGCACGTGTAACTCTGCGAATCGAATTACATTGCGAAACTGATTTTCACATGACACTAGCTATAATCAGGTCGTAATGATGCCGCAAATTACAAAAAAAAGTTATTTTTCTGTACGTGCTTCTTCTTTGCCAACGAGGGGAAAATTAAAATTGTATATCTGTCGCTATCTTCAACAGAAAATGTTATCAGCAAAATTATGCTGGCATCTGAATGACTCGTGATATGAACGTCATCCCAAGATAATCATAATTCAATGTGCTGTTATTCTCTGAAAATCAATTTGCGCGAAAAAGTTCATAATCAATTTTAGACGGTTTATACGGTATCACATATTAATGCGTTTTCCAAGAAATTCAGAGTTTGAACCCTGGAATGTTTATAAAGCGCATGTGAGACACTTTTTTTTTTTTTAATTTAAACTTTTACCCAGCAGAACTCCAGCAGCGCAAGTACACGCGAAAGCTGTCTTTCGAAGATAAAAGAGCCACGTTTTCGGCATTAAAAATATCTTCTTGGTGCACTTAGATATCCCCCCCCCCCCCGTTTTACATAAACCGATTTATGAATACTCTTGGGTAATTTCCCCCCCCCCCGCCCCCCTCGTTGGGTAGAGTTTTGTTTTTACGAACTTGTGCCGACTGTTCAATGCGAATTTCTGAATTTGTAAGTGGGATTCTATTTCGATGGCCGCGTGGAATTTTTGATCATAATTTTTTCGGATCAAGGTGAGAGTGGATCTGGAATTTTTCGGATAAGAATTGGCGAATATGAGAACGAAATTCCCAAGAGATATACTTCAGAAAAATGTTCTGCACGTGTAACTCTGCGAATCGAATTACATTACGAGGCTGATTTTCACATGAAACTAGCTAATCAGGTCGTAATGATGCCGCAAATTACAAAAAAAAGTTATTTTTCTGTACGTGCTTCTTCTTTGCCAACGAGGGGAAAATTAAAATTGTATATCTCTCGCTATCTTCAACAGAAAATGTTATCAGCAAAATTATGCTGGCATCTGAATGACTCGTGATATGAACGTCATCCCAAGATAATCATAATTCAATGTGCTGTTATTCTCTGAAAATCAATTTGCGTGAAAAAGTTCATAATCAATTTTAGACGGTTTATACGGTATCACATATTAATGCGTTTTCCAAGAAATTCAGAGTTTGAACCCTGGAATGTTTATAAAGCGCATGTGAGACACTTTTTTTTTTTTACAAGTTTAGGGGTGTCCATCATAGCATTAAAATAATTTTCCTATTGCTATTGCCCAACACTCGGGACGAGTTAATTTTTGAGGAACGAAGGATATAAGACTTGTCATATTTTTGGGGAGCATGAGTAAATTTTCGCTAAGCGAAGTGCACCGAACCTCGATTTCAAAATGTTTCTTCTTTTTTTTAACATCAACGTTTGTGAATTATCGAATTTTGCAGGATAAAAGCGCCAATAATTGTTCACGTCGAGCAGATTTCGCTCGTGACTTCCGAATGGGATTTCGCCAGGTATAAAATCCAGGGCGATAACGGTTTTCCAAACGAAATGTCTACAGGAAGAAATATTTTCCTGCGCCTCTGGTAGTTATTGCTGCCGAGTGCTGGGGGCTGTTTTATTGCTTTGCCCTTTCGAATGCTTTTTACTAATAATTTTTTCGCTAGTTTTGCCTTTTTTTCTTTTTCTTCTTTCTTTTGTAAATGTTGCGCGTGCAAAGGCAAATGGGACGTGGAAAAGAAGGGGGGGGGGAGGGGATATGTTTTCTCTTTCTGCGCGCCAAAATGCCAGACTGAAGTGGGCCATCGTCGGCGGCGGCGGAACTGTAGCCAGGGATTATTGCAGAACCTCATGTTTTGCACTGCTTGGGCTTGTAAACAAACTTTTCCGAGTGATTTGTGCAGCCGCTGGTTCACTTCCCTGTGTGTTTTTATTTTTTCGTCGGACGTTTCGTGCTTTTTGGAAATATTTGATCGGCATGTGAGGGCAGGATTTTTAGCGATGTCGGATTTATTTTTCGGTGCTTCCTGCATTTGGGACGATCGAGAAAGAAAAAAAAAAAGAACATGAGTGAGAGGTCATGATGTGTTCCGTGGAGAGAATTGTGGCCTCTTTAGTGAGGCCCCAAAATGCGGACACCTCCGACATGTGGATGATTCGAATAAGGGACACATGATAAATCAAAAAATTTACCCTGACATCCAGGCAACGGCTCGAGATTCGGACACATTACCAGCATTTCTAGACGAATTGAAAAATTGTATGCATATAAATTTTGATACGTCTTCAACAAATTGAGCATTTCGAAGTAAAAAAGAATAAGATTTCTAAATTCACTATAATTTTAATCTGAAGAGGGCTAATTTTGTGCGTATTTTTTTTTAGCACTTTCCAGCATCTGAGCACAATATAGAAACATATGTGCTTGCTCAATGCTTTTTGTGCGCTTTTTATGCCAAAAGTTCAGATTGTGAGTGGTTTTCTTCTGCACTTTCATTTTCTGTGTCTTGAAGCGGAGACAAATTTTTTTTTTCAATTTTCTACAGGGATTTTTAGCATTTTGAATCAACAGGAGAACCAGATAAATGTACTCCCATTGAAGTTTAAAGAAAAACGTGATTCGACATGCGCAAGTTCCGATGCATGGACAAGGTCCAAGTGCCGCAAGTTTGTACGCATCTCGGGGCCACACTTTTCATTTTGTGTGTGTGCATGGTTGAATGTCTTATTCCTGACACGAAAAAAATATATTGGCCAGTGAGGATTGAGGAAAACATGCCGATTTGCGAACTGTGATATTTTCATGTTTCCCTGATGTGCAGCAAAGACAAAATTGATCAATTGTTGCTCATTCATTCGTTTTTCCAAGGATAGATCTGTAAAAAAAAGTTCCAGCTAAATGTGTGTAACCGCCGTGTCCTTCGAAAAACAGCGAGCGAAAAAGTTTCCTCGCGGTTGATCATCTTTTATTTATTTCTTATTTTTTGGCAGTTCTCCCGAAAGACAGGTGTTTGAATCTCTTTCAAAACTAACCTTCAGTGGTTTGAAATGTTCTCGATTTGTTTTCGCATTTTTTTTTAAACAGCTTGAGGAGTCCATTGAACAATGTTGAAATGGTGATGAGATTTGAAGGGTTGATACAGCTCGTCCCAGAATTTCACGGATTACCTGTATTTCACTCAGAGTTTAATTTCGACAAACTCGAAAGCAGAATCCAAATTTCTTCCTGTGGACTAAAGAAAAAATGCAATTCGGAGAAAGCATGCTGTGGCAGTTTTTGCGTGTTTTCTCCTTCAAAATAACGCGTGTTTGTCATAGAAATTCAACTTTGGGCGTAGAATTGGTATCGGAACCTCGGAAGGATATAATGAATAAAATTCCATTCGATGTCTTTCAAATGGGCAGTTCTACGAATTGTGAATGCACGTACGTACTGTAAATTGCAGTGGATATCTGCCTGTTTTTACCGAGTTTACTCTGTAGGTCATGCCATCTACTTTTGGCGGTGGGTGCACATTTTTTCTGGGTATAGTTCACGTTTAGTGAACAAAAGAAACATCGCTTCCCACTGTTTCCATGGAACGTTTTGTTACAGACACGTCTTCCAGAAAATCCCAAGGACGTGCGGAAACTCCACCCAAGTACCTCCCGAGGTTCAAAAACTGTCTTCTTTTTTTTCATCATAAGGGAAGTTTTCTGAATCTTCTGATTTGATTTTTAACGTGTGTCAGTTGAACAGAAAATCTCGTCTTTACCAATAATTTCCTAGACCTAGACTGTCTTCAACTAGTCATTCAGGTTTAATTCCGATCGACTTGAGTTTCCAAAATGATTTTTTGCTAGCTTTTGCGGAAACTTCTTCCAAATTATATCAAATCAGTCTAAAAATTACTTCGTGAATAAAGATTGGAACATCGTGTAATCGTCTGTGGTATTGTATAAGATTATCTGGGCTGAAAAATTGGTTACAGTATCATATTATCCCAGATAATCGAGGGTCTACTAAACAGGGCTTTTCTGCATTTTATTTTATTTGTGGACATCTCACTCATGTTTTCAACTTTCGAGACATGGAACATATATTACTGTATTTACGATTGTTTTGGAGTCAATTAAAAATACACTACTCTCAAAAACTGTATGTTCAAGCTGAACTAAAAAGAACTAAAAAAAAAAATTATCTGACTCGGGCAGTTTTCGAGTCAGCGGAAAAATCTAGGAATTACCGGAAGTCTAAATTTGTGATATTCTGGACCTTTACCTCTTGGATAAATTGGCATGATGCTGAACTCTGAAGCAATGGAAGATTCCCTCAATTAGTTCTTCAATTAATTTTAAAAAGCATGAAGTGACATTTCCATTGCTCTTTTCTCCCTCATCGTGGGTCTCCAAAATAAGAGCCCTGAAGCCTCCTCAAATTCAAGTTATCGAGGTTTGAGTGAGAAAGTACTGTATTTAAAGTTGGGAGATCTATATACAGGTATTGAAGTATGCTTGAGGGAATTTAAGCAAGGACGAAACAATAGGAAGGTTTTTTTTTAACTTTTCGAGGCTCTACTCAGCAAGTCCCGACTATATTAAATACAAATGCAGTCAAGGTTTTTTGTCATTTTCAATTTCCAAATACAGTACGTTTCGCGTCGGTCTTTTCCGAATTTCTCGTAGTTTTGCTGTAAAATCTCGGCACAACGAAGCCATTAGGACTAGTTTTATGAGAAAATTTCGACATAAGCAAAGTAAAATGATATTGCATCTATTAGTTGGAGAGGGACCCAAGAACGAAATTCTTTGCAATCGATTCTTAGTTTTTGATGGGATTTCACTGTGATTTTTAATTTTTTATGGCTTTACTTCTGCTTGCACTGTATAAATTCAGCATTCTTTCAAGAACATGTCGATGGTATGCGTAGGTGAGGTACTCATACCACGTGTTAAAAAGAGTCCCTAAATACGCGTAGCTCAACTAACTGTTCTTTCAAGATTTACCCCCAGATTTAAACCCACCCGAACAAAAGACGAGGAAATCGCGGTATCTTAAGCACTAGGATGATTGGAAAAAGATTACGAATGAAAATCGTTTTCACTTACGAGTTACGACAGAAAATAAAACCACCACCCGCATTTCCGCGATGCGACCCCCTTTTTTCCCCCCCACTTGAGTCCCCCTCATTTTGCTGCGAAACACAAGCATACATACACACACATGCACAAATAGGTACAAACTCATTAAGAGCCGCAATTAGTCGTCGTTGCTCTTT
>CAJPEX010000874.1:0-76610 GCA_905338405.1 Notodromas monacha
AAGGAGAGAGTGATGCGCTTGGGGAGTGAGGGGCTGCAGGGGCACACTGGCTCATTTTTCAGTGGAGCACATATTAGCTCCGGCGAGATGGGCATCCACCATCTGCACAACGCATATCACCACCTCCCGCTGGCACAAGAAGATTGCCCTAAGACCGCCTTCATGACGCCACGCGGGCAAGTCCAGTACAAGGTATTGCCCTTTGGCCTGAAAAGTGGCCCCGCAATGTTTCAGCGGACCATAAACACCATTCTGCGTCCGCATCTCTTTAAAAAATGTCTTGCGTATGTTGATGACGTGTTGGTTTTTGGGGAATCATTTGAAATATTGTGTGCTAATCTGAAGGATGTCTTGCAAGCTCTGCAGGAGGCCGGAGCGGCCATCGATATAGCTAAATCTACCTTTTTAGCCAGGCAAACCGTTTTTCTCGGGCGTGTCATTGATCAAACAGGGAGCAGACCAGCAGAAAGGAATGTTGACGCAGTCAGGGACTATCCCAAGCCAGCCACAACCAGGCAGATGCAGCGGTTTTTAGGGATGGGGACATACCTGCGCGCTCACCTGCCAATGAATTTTGCCAACTCCGAAAAAGCCCTGCAATCAATCATTCCCAAGAAGTCCAAAACAAAGCTCCAGTGGACAGATCAGGCACACAATGCGTTCAAGCATCTTAAATTGTGCCTTGCCAAAACGTCCAAGTTAGAACGCATAGATCCTAACCTTCCTCTCTCAGTTCACTGTGATGCATCAGCAGTAAGTCTTGGCGCAGTTCTCGTTCAAACCGACGAGCGGGGGCAAGATGGCAAGATCGTGTCATAGAATACGCGAGTCGAGTTTTATCAGATACCAAAACTAAATATACTAATACCAAACGCGAACTTTTAGCTGTTGTTTGGAGTGTTACTAAAAAATTTAAGCATCATCTCTTTCACAGGAAATTCATTGTTAATACAGATCACAAGGCCCTGCTTGGGGACTTGCAGACAGAACGAGCGGTCAGCCTCTATACACAAAACTCGCCGGGTTTAACATGGAAATCGTCCATAGACCAGGCCATTTTCTTCAAGGCCCTGACGCCCTAAGCCGGATTTCTTTGAACGTTGTCGACGTCCAACCCACGCAGGACCCTGATGAACGTGAGACCATTATCGACACTTACCACTTTGAACTGGCACACGCTGGGTGGAAAAAGGTGTACCTGGCACTTCAAGATTGTTTTCAATGGCCAGGAATGCGACAACAAATTTGGCAACGTATTATTAACTGCACAACCTGTTTTCGTTTTAATCATCCAACACAGACCATAGGTACTATGCTGTCACCCATTGAAAGCACACGTCCACGCAAACGCTTGGTTGTTGACTTTTATGGGCCTCTCCCGACGTCACCAGAGGGGTTCAAGTACGCCATTGTCGCAATGGATCATTTTAGTAAATATCTGTGTGCAAAACCAATCTGTGCAGCTAATACCGAAACTGTGATTCCTTTTCTAGCAGAGTTGTGTAGACAAATGGGCAAATTCAAAATTATTCATACTGATGCAGATTCGGTTTTCCGCAGTAAGGCCTTCAGACATTTCCTTTGGGGCGCCCACATTTGGCAACATGTGGCACAGGCAACTCACCCCAAGGGTAATGGCTGCTGTGAACGGGCCATCAAAACTTTGGGGCAAATTCAATCTAAAGCAGTGCAAGAGAAAGAGACAACCTGGGCTCAACATTTGGATGCTTCCGTTTGCGCATATAACGCGACTCCACATTCTATGACAGGGGTCACACCATCGGAAGCAATGTTCCGGACACAGACAGTTCTCGATGCTGACAAAAAATACAACGTCCAGTGTCAGAATCTCAAGCTGCATCTCGATCAGCTGCCGGAGCATATGCAACAACAGCGGGCGAAATTTATTGATCAAGCAAACAAGAGCAAACTGAATCATTTTTCACCAGGAGATCTCATAGCCGTTTTTCCTTGATTACCCACTGTAGATTGGCACACGGCCAATCAACGTTTCCGAGTCCAAAAACTCGGCCCTTTTATAGTCATCAGTTACCAGGGCAACGGAGAATACTGGGTTGGCGCCGGTCCGCAGATCAGGAGGGTCAACGCCTGGGAGATAATGGTCCCGTTCCACGGCCTTCCCCAAGCACCCATCCCTGGTTTTGACAAACAACTTGGCCTTATCAATCCAACAACAGGACAGTCAACGATTGTGGAAAACAGTGATCATTCTTATGCGCGAGCAAAAAATACGTGTTCCGCGGACAATGCTCTCTCTGCTGCTGACGTTTTATCTTGTGTGCCATCAACGAGTACCCAATCCGCATTATCTGTGTTTTCGGACATTCACCCCTCCAACCATGTGGGGCCACAGGGCTTGACTCGCGGAACAGACCCTCGGGTTCATTTGGGGGAGAATTCTTTTTCCAGGGGGGGGGGGGAGAGTAAGGGCTTACCCTTACCAAACAGAGCAACATCTAGGAGACCCTATTGGCGCAAGGCCAGACGTAAATGTCTCCCACCCCAAACTCCCAGTCCTATCTCTTCATCTGAGCGACCACTGGTGGAGGCAAGGACAGAGAGAGACGAGATCATCACTTCGTCTTCAGCTCTTGACCAAGACACTTGTCTTAACCTCTGACTTCCTGACATCTGTGTAACTGTTGTGAAGAAATAGACATTGTGTTCCTGAAAGAAGTCCCTTTACTCTTCAAATCCTTATTGTTCCCTTGTTCATATGCTGAACAAGGGAACAGATGTTATGAGCCTCTCTGGTAAGATGCCAGAGGGAGCTTTTTATCTCAAAGATGGTGATTCCCATGTATCCTGAAAAAGTCCAGAACCTCCTGGAATTCAAGTCTTCTTCATGATATCTCATGTCTTTCTTTGTGATATTTCATGTCTTCTTTGTGATATTAATTTCATTTTGTTCATTCTGAGTGGCTGTGTTTTTATGAATGAACTCCGTTTATTACTCAATCATCGTAAATTGTGGTTTTCTTCAGGTTGAAGTGAAAATACTGCCGTGTTTTGGAAGTTGGGAACTCAGGGCGGAATGAAAGTGCCCTGCCAATGGATAGAATAAAAGTTCACGCAGTCCAGCGTTGGTTGTTGCTCACTGTTCGTCGTGCATGATGATCGGAAGCTCTGCTGATGGTGATGAAAACTCAGTGTTGGTTGGATTGCAGCACCGTGCTACGTATCAATTGCTTCACGAAGAAAACGATGAGCCTCCTGAATATCCGGGCATCGTTAGTGACGTTCCCGACGTGAACGCGCAAAGTTAGTAAAAAATAATTTTTCATCCAAGAATGGCTGAAAGTTCCAAATTTTCTTCACAGGCAGATGAAACCATGTAGCCGATCTCGATTCATTTTTCTGCCGAGTGTACTGGTATCTTGCATGATCGCGCAGGAATTTCTGGAACTCGTCCAGTTCCTATTCGTGATAGTTTTTTCCGTCTTTCTGTTGCAATGCGTCGACTACAGAGTTCTATTCAGGTAATGTTCCTGTAGATTTCCTCAGTCTGAAGTTTTCCTTAATTAAGAAATGTTGAAATTCAGGGACAAAACGGCACCAGGTCACGATGCGACTGACAAAATATCCCTGTCGGATGCGGTTCTTCCGGCAAACCAGTGCCTAACTCACGTCAGTGGAATTTTGATCGTCGTTTTCATGGTTCCCGCTGTGTTTTGGCATTATTCTTGGTTCGATTTGTTTGCAATGATTCGGTTTGTTTTTCTACTGTGAAATTGCGCAATTTTATCAATCCGCATTGAAAATTGGCCAGGTAAAATTAATAATTTGGCGCTGGTCTTGTTAAGGAGACCCAGAGTTTAGTTGAGTCGTCAAAAACAAATTAAAATTCAACATTACCCAAAATAAACCATCCCCAGACAAAGAAGCAACTAGCAAAAAAGCTCGCGAACAAAAAGTACTCTGGGAAAGATTCGCTGTACAAATTTTTCAACAGCATTTATGCTGTACTTGTCTCTCGAAACTTGCCCTTTGTTTCTTCATATGCTGTTTTAGTACATGGATGTCCATTATTTTAAGAGTCCATCAAACCAAACCCTTGTTGAATCAGTACATTATGCATGTGATTTTAGTCACTTGTGATTGCATTTTAAGCTGTGAAAATCGCTGGCTTCGATGTGCAATACTTTACTTCCCAAATATTGTTATAAATTACTTTTTAAAATTCAGAATAAACGCAGAATTATTCACGTAAAACTGAAGTTGTTTGCTTGTTGCTTTTCGTCCGTGAACTTTTCTTCTGTCACCGAATTATTCTTGAATATCTTTGCCAAAATGTAATGTAGTACATGTTATGTACTGTGAGTGCTACATAATTTGATTCGAGTCGGGATGAAAAATCGATTCTACTGAAGTAATCAACTAACGCGTGTCTTCTGAAGATTCTTGAAAAAATTGTTCATGATGACACGATTGTTGCTCTGCAGAAAGAACTGAATAATTTGACATGGCACAAGTTTCAATCAAGGCTTCGAGCGATTCAAGAAGATTTGCATCTTTGTGTTCATAAACCAGTCGTTACGCAGCTGGACGTCTACAACCGAATTTTGCGGCAAGTTTTTCTTAATCCACAATTTTTGGATTTTGTAACTAACGTCCAAATTCTGTCGCAGGTTCGAAAATCGTTTCATCGCCATGGTGAACAAAAGGGGATGATGGTGACAATTTGTATGTCACGGATGAGTAAGTATTATTTGCCGTATTGATGATTCCATTATGATTCATGACTTTAATTCTTGCTTTGTATGTAGTCCTCGTGCCATGTTCTGCTGATACCCACACTGTCTGATGATATTTTTCAATTTTGTCGGTTTTTTTCATCTGCAGTGGCGAGTACAGTAGTCACATTTGGGAATTGGAAACATGTCACCAGACCAAGAAATTGGTAATGCCACTGTTATCTGACTTGGAGGTTTGTGTAATTTTTTTCCCCCGTATGAATAATTTTGTTCGTGTTGCCAAGCTAATTGTAGGAAGTATAGAGTGTACGATTACTGGTTGGATTCCGCTCAAGTCTCTTTTAGGCGTAATGTCATGTCCACAGAATTGGTACAGATGGACTTTCTACTCTACAAGGATCTTGTCTACAGCAGTTTTCTGTGTATGAAGATTTTTTTCATATTGGATTCTCTTGCTATGTTGTAGGGGTTATCTACCACGGATTTCTCCCCCTTGAATTTCTATATAGAGAGTGTGAGCCTTTGTGAAAAGGGGACTGTATCTGTGTGGGATCAACGACGTTAGTTTTGTTCTTGTACAGGACTTTACGATTGAAAAATGTGGTATTGATGACGGTGTTCTTTGACATGAAAATTTTATAATATTATTTTGTGAAATTCTTCATTCTTTGCAGAAGGAAGCAATTTACTTCCATGGACCATCTGGAAAGAAGATTCCTGCGTCATCACCAAGAGGTCCTCATCAATCTCAGGCCACCTTCGAATTGCTGCCATGTACTTACAAGTTTTTGTTATACATTTCAGAAGTTTGTATTTCTTCTATGGTGTCCAAGTGTGGCTTGTGAAACTAATGTCCATCCTGGAAACAGTGCCATGAATCTTTGCAAAAATTACTGCATGATCTGTTTTCATTTCAAATTTATCAAAATTTTTTCTCCAATTTGAAAGTTGTGTTAATTCATCGTATAAATACCATGATTTTCTGGGGTCAAGAATGAATGTAATTCTCTTTGGAACATTTTGTGCTAACCTACTTTTTTTCATGTTGAGTGCTTTTAACTCCTTTCTGAATGATGTGTAGAATTTTTCCAAGATTAATAACTGTTTTTGACCCTTGTGGTACAGTACAGTTTTTGATGCAGAGTACACTGTAAAGTTTTTGATGCAGACTTTGAATGTTAAGTATATCCAAAGGGCTTTTAGATGTAAAAAAAAAAAAAAAAAGAATGAAAAGTCATCAAATATTGAAGTCATCTTTTTCATTTTTCTGTACACTTTTGTCCACAACATTCTCTTCATCATATTGCTTTCAAGAAACAAACCAGAAATCTTCCAACAATTTGCAGAGGTTCTGGCATGTGAGTAGGGGACACTTCAGAAAAACGTTGTCTTCCTTGATGATCTTGTTTCGCAGAGAATATTCTTCCCAACAGCTTTTGCAGAGTGTCAAATGATTGCAGCTGGAAAGTGTGATTGCTGGTGATCCACATTGCTGAAGGCATTCACCTAAATAATTGCAAGTACCAAATTTGATCATGGTTTCACTGGTGCAGAGGTTTATTGTGCTTGAGAATCAACAGAGCTAGGTTTTTATCTAAATATAATGAAGAGTGAATATTTCCATTGTGCTTTCCATCATGAACAATCTTCAATGCACTTACCCACAGCTGACTTGCTTGCCAGTTGTGTTCTAAGATGCTTTATTTCTTCCCTCTGTTCCTCGTTCTCTTCCACTGTGTGAAGGATGAATATGCTGAGCAGTGACATCTGTTCATTCAACTTAAATATCCGAGTCCCCGTTTCCTTAGTGATGCATAGTGGGTCTTCTCAGCTCACTACGGCGCTTGCTTGCACACTCTGTCTGCGAGTCAGTGACCGACCGGCATTCTTCACTTCCCCCCCCTTTTCTCATCCGTGGCTGTTGGGAATCGGGTTTTCCAGCAGTCGAGTCGCTGGTTCCTCCCGGGGGAAGGGCCCACGTGTTCAGCAGAGATGGAAGAAGTTGGCTTCCTGTGATTTCTCATTCCACCGAAGCATTTCGAATCAAGCTTAGTACTGCTGTGCAGTGCAATGCATAGTACAGTAAATTCATGTGTATATACTGTAGCATAGTGTCATATCGAACGCTCATCTGCTGCTTTATGCTGTGTGTTCGCCATTTGGCACATTGGACAGAACGCAAGGACTTCATCTCTTCGTGATTTGGTAATACTGTATGTCGATGCGCAGAATCTTTGCGAGTGATGTTATAATGCATGTGTTATACTGTATACCCTACTGAAGTATCAGATTTTTCTTAATTTAGAGGGGCTCTTCCGAATGTTTCCAGTGCTTTTCTTTAATTAGTTCTGAGCCTTGGCTCTTCGTGTATTCTCAATCCACAGTTTCCAGCAGGCCTTTTTGTGATCAATTGACATGTCTACAGAAGTGTTAAAAAAAGCAATCAAGTTGTTTTTTACTTCGTGGTTCTCATCGCTATTATTATTTGTTGCTGGCATTCAGTGAAGGTAAATTTTCTGCCCAAAAGCATTAGTTCCCTGATTATATAGTGCGTGATTCGTTTATAAGTTTGGTACCTCAATCGAATCCTTCATCGGCCCTCCGATTTTCCGAATTCCGATCAATCGAACATCCAATGATTCGAGCCCATACATTTATTTTCAAAGTCCAAATTTAATCCCTTCATTTTTTTGGCTGGTGCAATCGCGTCACCATCAGACGTCCAACCTTAATTATGTCTTTCTACAGTACTTGTGGGGTCGCGTCCACGCGGCGTGACCCAAGCGTAGCATCCTTGCTCGGGCACACCGTGCAGCAACAACAGCACAGAGACCCGGAAGCAGATAGGCACCCAGTTTGCCGCATTGTGGTAAACCGGGTCAGTAGCAAGAGATAGAAATCTCCGGCAGCGGAAGCCGACACGGAAGCCCCGAAGACTTTGGGAACAATTCATTCAGAGCTTGTGTGTGCCTTACGGCGGTTGAGCATAATTACGTCCTAGCGCGATTGTCTGTTGTGTACCTCTGTGTACTTCTTATCCTTCTGCGGATTTCTGTGCCTGGATTAAATTGCTGCTTTCTAAGGGACTCTCCTAAAGAGGATCCGGCCGCTAAAGGCTGACTGACTGTGTCCATTCCTTTATCTAATTCTTTGTCATTAATCGGCCTGACAAAAGTGGTGGCCAGTGGGTTTACCTCTACAAGGTCGAACCCCGGCATTTTTTTGCAAAGTTTGGGCACAGTTCCCTTCCTTTCTGAAGTGTGAATTTACAAGTGTGAACTTGCAGCCTTGCTGCCCTTACGTTTACACCCAGCCCACCTCACCCTCTGGAAAAAGCCTGTAAGTACTCACCTGTCCTTTTTGTGTGAAATTTTTCTCCGGCACGATGAACGGTGAGGAAGGCGCAGTCCCAGGCACTCCTCCTATCTCGAGCCATACCCGCGGTACACGCCAGCCTCCGTGAAGGCGGGGACCTCTACCAGCGGGGCCATGGCATTGCCTGTCCCTGAGCCCCTCGAGCGATGGCAGCGGCAATAGCGCAAGGTCTTGCTCCTCGCATTGAACGCAACAGGCGCCTCTTTCAGGCGTCAAACGTAGATCTCAGCGTCCGGCGTCTCGTGGGGCCGCCTCAATCGCAGCCTCTAGTGGTCATTCCTCAGCGTCAACAGCACGCCGCTCCTCAATTATTAAGCAGGTCCTCCGCCTTGCCAACGCAGTAGGCGCGGTTGACCATATTTTGCAGACTCCCGAACTCGGCAATCCGCAACAACGCTTCGAGAGCGTTGTACCACGATTTTTTGATGCTGCAGCGCATCTCATAGATTTATCACCTGCTGCGTTCTTGCAGCCCGAAATCGCTGCCCTCACGCAATTGGCAACTGAGGTGAACACCCTTCTGGTGCAATCCATGGATGTCATGACCAGGGGTGGCCTCACCTCCGTCCGACGCAGCCGCGCGTCTTAGGGGTTGCTTTACCCGCGGCACCTCAGGCACCCGTGCCTCCAATGCCATTGGTGGCGCACGCCGCGCCTCAGCCCTCCCCCAGGGGGGCGCCGGTTCCCGTCTTACCGTCGCACATGCCTAGCACGTTGTGTGGCATGGGATCGGCATCATCACATCCAGCGATGGGGCAACTTGTCCCTCTGCGCCCCATGGCACCTGCATTATTACACCCACCAGCTCCGGCCAGCTACGGCAACTTGGATTCTGGGCCGTCCTCAATCCTGCAACCGCAGGGCAGACCCTACGAGGCATATCACCATGCTCTCGCAACGTACGGGACGGGGCAACCCACCAACCTATCCCACCATGACCTCGTAAAGTCATACAAGAAACAGGCCAGCGACGCCTCATTTAATAAGTTCACTGGCCAAGCAGACTCAAATTATCCGTTTGAGCGCCTTTGGCGCAATTTTCTGCCAGTCCATATCATTCTGGCCGTGCAACTCACAGACATTGAACGAAATCGAGTACTGTTACTTCACCTTGATCGTGAAGCTAAAGAAAACGTCGGCGCATTTGCGTACCAAGACGTTAACATGGACTACCTTAGCGTTCTCCAGGTGCTCTTCTCCAAGTATGGGCAAACGGACGAGGTACGCCTTAAGCTCTACCACAAATTCGATTGCCTTCCGGCACCATACACCCTGCCAGAATTTTAAGACTACTTTAACAGAGTTGTCCAAATAACCGAGAAATTGAGCACAATTCAGACCAACATGAATTTTGTGCACCTCCGCGTGGGCCCTGTCCTGCATGCGCATCTAGAGCAGGGCAATTACCTGGAAGTCCTCCAGGCCTATACCGATCACCACACCCAGATGCCTGAGCTGGACCCTGTCTGGGCAAATGGCCCTCATCGGCAATACCGATTCATCCAACCGTACTTTGCACACAAACTCCGCATGGCGGAGGCGCCACCAGTTCTCGCATTTCAGGGTGCAGCGGCCTTGGCTGGCGGTGCTGCTGCTTCTGCAGCACCTGCCACAGCCCCAGCCGCAGCCCCACCTGCCGCAGCAGCCGCCGCACCAGCAGTTGCGGCCAATGTCAATCTGGCAAACGCGGCTCTGTCAACTTCTAACGGGAATCAACGGCAACAACAGAACCAGAATAACAACAATCAGCGACAATTGTTTCAGCGAGGACAGTTGCATTCCCGCAGCCCCCCACGCAAGTGGCGGCGGCGCAGACATTCCTCAGACCGACCACGCAGTTGCTCACCAAACCGGAGGAACAATAACCAGACAACCATGCCGCAATAATAATAACTCCCATTGCAACCGGGACAACAACTCCTGGGACAATTGCTGGGACCAGCAGGACCGCTTTGCGTGTCCCTTCTGCGCCGCAAACCACTTGGCGACCCGGTGTCTCCTCTCCATTCGAGACAAGCTGAATGCCATTTGCCAGTGTCGGCTCTGCAGTAATTGTCTCTCACGGGACCACTACGGCAACAATTGTCCGTCGCCCAACAGATGTCGGCACTGCCAGCAGCCGCATCACTCAACAATGTGCAACCGCAGCCGTCAGCGGAATCAGCAGCCCACACAGCAAGGAGGGCCTGCGGCCGTAGCCGCCCCTGCTGTTCAACAGGTGGCTCCTGTCGCACCGGCAGCGCCAGCCGAACCTGCAGTCGCCACGGCAGCCTCGATTGTGCAACAGCAACAGGCCGCACTGGCCGGCTGACAACCACCTGCAGCTGAACGCCGCATTGTCCTGGTCGTCTCAGCTCCGCGGCCAGGGCCCACGTGTGCCTTCTTCAAAACAGCCGCGCTCCGCTTGGAGCCTGAAGGGCATACTGCTTATGCTCTCCTCGACTCGGGGGCCCAGCTCACACTAATCTCATGGGCCCTTGTCCAAAGATTCAACTTGGTCACAGAACCATGTCCACCATACATCATTGGCAGCGTAGAACGGGCCAATCCTGTGACAGCAACGGAGGCTGTTCGCCTCACCTACAGGGGGGTAGTACCAACCTCCCCCACATTTCATACAGTGGCACTCGTTGTACCTCACGTTGAGCCATGGAAAGGTTCTAACCCGTGCGCCATCCCCTGGTTAGAGAAATTCAACCTGGCGGATCGGCAAATCCTCACAGAAACAGTTCTGGCCTTTGACATTGTCCTGGGGGGCAATGACCTGGTACCCTTGTACCAAGACATTACGCCTCCCATTTGGACTCAAGGTTTCTTGGGGTGCCTACGCACCTTGGTATTGTAGCGAGGGGAATGTGGGACACCCAGCGAGCGCAAGGACCAATCCTTGCACCCCACGTATGCATGGCGCTAGAAGCAACAAACCTGGTCGCTGACGGCGAGCTCAACAGCCTTATACTGCAATATGAGTACCAGGATTGCATCAATATTTTGGGCGATCCGAGGGAAGAGCAGTGCTCGAGAGACAAACAATTCCAGGCATACCTCTGCCAACTCGTCGTCAGTCCAGGGGGGCGCGTTGTGGCGCCCCTTCTTAAAACATCCCTCTACCCGGACCAATGTAAACCAAACCTGCGCACCAGGGCGCAGCGCAGTCAATCTTGTATTAAACTCCTCCGGGCTGGTGGCCCGATGGCCAAGGCCTACGAGGAATTTTTCACCAATTGGATCGATGATGGCATCATTATGCCCACGACCATCAAGGAAATGAACCAACGAGGCATTGCCAACACAGAATTGCCTCATCATGGGGTCGCGCGGCCATCCAGCTCATCAACACCCCTGCAGGTTGTCATGGCTGGTAACTCGGCAGACCCGGGCAACCTGTCATGCAATCAATTCTTTAGCCAAGGGGCCAACATCTTGCCCCGCATCACTGAGATTCTTTTGGGGTGGCGGTTCACCGAGGACTTTGCGGTTGGCGATATACGCAAAGCGTTTGTCCAGGTGGAGCTCGCCCCCGAAGATCAATGGGTCTTCATAATTCGATGGCCCCAACTGCAACCCAATGGCATCATCATGCACAAGTTTTTCAGGTTCCTACGCCTCCCGTGGGGCATCAACTGCGCGCCGTTCATGTTGAATGCAGCAGTCCAATTTTTATACCGCAAAGCAGTAACTTGCAGCATTATGTCCGCCACAGAACAGGAGGAGCTTGACGCTACAACGTACGTCAATGACCTCCTCATCACAGGTGACAATCCCTGCGCCGCTGAAGTCAAGCTGCAACACGCAACTGCTGCCCTTAAAGTTGGCAGCTTTGACCTCACAAAAGTAAAATGGTCTTATCCGACCAGCAGCACCCCAGTTGACCCAAAACCCTACAAGGTCCTGGGGGCTGTCTACGCGCCGCAGGCAGACACGCTCAGCGTGTGCACAGAATTGCTTGCCACGCTCCTCAAATGCCCGCGCCTGCAGAAGCGGCAAATTGTTGGGGTAGAGGGGCAACTTTTTGACCTTCCTGGGTTGATTACCCCCTTCATTACCACCATCAAAGCCCTTTGGCAGCGCTTTGATGAACAGCATCCCAAGGTGCCATGGGACCTCCTCCTCTCAAAAAAGGAGACAAAGGTCTGGCATGACATTATCTGCCAAGCGCTCCAGGCCAAATCTATCAAAGTGCCTCAAAAAGTTGCAAAACACGTCAAGGAGCCTGGCAACATCTATGTCTTTTCCGATGCAAGCAGCATCGCCTTGGGAGTAGCAATCTACTTCACGTCCAGGGGGGACCAGCCACAAACGCAGCTACTTTGGGGCAAATCCAAAGTAATCCCTAAAGCTTGCCATCCAGAACCCGGCATCCCTCTCCCGGCATTTTGAATTAACCGCCTCAAGCTGGTGGCAGCCGCCATGGCAGCCCAGATGATGCAGGCGCTCTCCATTATAGTGGATTTGCGCTGCACACAGTCCACTACTGGACTGACTCTGCCGTCACCCTCGCATGGATCCAGAACGTGGCGGCAAAAACCGATCGCTACGTACAAACACGAGCGCAAAAAATCGCCGCCTGCACCGCCGTCCACCAGTGGAGGCACACGCCCGGCACAGACAATCCGGCCGATCTGGCATCAAGAGGGTGCAACATATCAACACTCAAACAGGCCCCCCTCTGGTGGCATGGCCCAAAGTGGCTACCCTATTGCGCGCAGTGGCCTGCTGCGCCCCTGAATGTACAAGCAAATCTAGCCCAACCTCGGGAAGACCCCAAATGGGCTTACCAAGCAGAAAGACGGACAATTCTGTCCCTCTTCAAAAAAGCTGGGACCTAGGATAAAGTAGAGAAAACAATCATGGCGCTCTCCAGATTCAAGGAGTATTTTATGCGCCGCCATCGAAATGATCCCAAACTGCTGGCCGAACTGGGCAGCGGCGCCCACGTCAATCCCTATTGGCTTAGCTGGTCTGCCAAAGAGCAGCGCACAGCAACCGACAATGCCATCTGCATCCTTCAGAAGTTCCACAATCACACGGCCTGGACTGACGTGACCAACAACTGAAAAAATAAGCGGCGTCCGGATCTCCGATGGGACCCGACGACTTGCCTGGTCATGTCCCGCAGCCTGCAGGACACCAATGTGTCCCTGCCCTGGCAGCAGCGCAGGCTCAAAGCTCGCAAGGAACTCATCCACATTCCAGTCCCTTGGACAGGCAACATACCCCCCTCCTGCAAGCGTTCATACGATCGTTTCACAAGAAGTGGCAGCATGCGTCAATGACCGCCATTCTAGAGAAACTGATGCATGGCTACTGGATGAAGGGGGGACAAAGACCAGTCCGCAACATCATTCGGGAGTGCCCATGGTGCCAACGGTTTGATAACCTCCCATTTGTGCAGCCATTGGCGCCCCTCCTGCACTACCGGTACTCCGGCATGAAGCCGTTTGAGACCGTAGGGGTTGATTTGCAGGGCCATTTGAGACCCTGGACGGAAAAACCATGTCCATTTGTGTCTTTTCCTGCCCGCTTACTTGGGCAGTCCATCTAGAACCTGTCAGGGACGTTACCCTGGAATCTTTTGTGACAGCGTTCAACACATTCTGTCATTCCCGCGACCTCAGCCCCACCACAGTCATCTCCAATAACGGCTCCACATTCCGGGCCGCATGGCCACGGTTTCTCCGCGCCAAGGAGATGGAGTTCAAACAGCACTTTGCCTGCAATTCAACGCGGCCCGCGCTCCCTGGTGGGGCGGGTTTTACGAACGCATGATGAGGATGATTAAAGGGCGCTTAGCGCGCTCCTTCAAAGGTGTTTGATTCAAATACCCCTCTACCATCATGGAGGCAATCAAATATGTTGAGCGGATGATTAATTCCCGCCCGTTAACGTATTTACCCACTGATTGGAATGATCCGATCTGCATCACCCCCTCAATGTTCTTGAACCCGGGGGGAGAAGATTACAGTGACGCGGCGTGGGATCCGTACTGCTACGGTCCCCCACCCGTTCAATTTTTTGAATACGCGGACGAAAAAGGTCTACAATGGCGCACAAAGTTGTGCATGGACTACTTGAAAGACCTCTGGCACGCCTTCTACGTTGGGTATGTGACCCAACTACGTGCCTTTCCCACACACATGGGCCGCGGGCCCACGCACCTCGAGCCCCAGGAGGGCCAGGTAGCCCTGCTCAAAGTTGCGTCCTTCAAGGGTGACACTCCCATGTCACGCCTGAAGTGGAAACTTTGCAGGATTGTCGCAGTCCACGCAAGTCTGCGGGATGGAAAAATTCGCGCAGTGGACGTCTTGGTCTCATGTCGGTACCGAGCCAACGGAACCTCGACACCGCACATCCTGCGCAGCCAGTTGATAGCTAACCTTATCCCACTCAAAGTGGAGTGGCAGCCCGACCTGCCCAAGCCAGAACCCTCTCCGGCCCGTAGCACTTTGCCTCAATTCCTTCCACCTGGTCAACCACCCCCCAATGGCCCGTCCCTGAACCAATGGATGTGCAAGTGCACAGCGTCCAGCAGGACAACGACGACCTCCTGTATGCGCTCCGGAATCTATATCTGGATGAAGAATGAATGAGTGAAAACAAAAGATGCAGAGTAACTAAGTTTTATCATCTTCAACAATACAGACCCGCATTCGCAATTCATCACCAAATCAGTTTCTTGCAACAACAAAAAAGTGGCTGCGCCAAGATCAACCAGACCAACCCACCCATCTACTCAGGCACCACGCGCGTTTGCGCAAGCAAACTCCCAGAAACAATGCCATCCAACGTTCAATACCCAAAGTGCACCAAGCACTGAGCAACAAAAATCACAAACATTTCGCATCTCCAGAACACAGCGCAGTTCAAGAAGGGATCGCGGTCATGGGGATTGGGAATCCAAACAATACGCTGGAAGCAATTGACAGGACCAATCGAAAAATCATCACAAAGGCCCATCCCTTGAAGCGCAAGGGCGGCCCACAAGTTTGTACATATGGTCTTTACTGTCTCAACAAAAACAAACGAACCAACAACCACAAACCTGTCAACCGTCGTTGTCAGCATCGCGGCGCTGGGTAAAATGAGCGCGGTTTAATGCGTACAGCACAAACACGCGGCCTAACACACCAACTACCCACGTGCCCAGGGCCGTTGTCTCTACAACCACCTTCTGATGGACTGCATTCATGATTATGGCACCAACTTGCAGGATCCCGGCGCGCTGAAGATTGGCCGTCATCCGCGTACCCTGAAGCCCCACGTGGCTGTACGTGTGGCCATAAGCACCCATCAAAAAGCAGGTTGGATCAAATCTGCAAATAGCGCAAAAGCGTTACAACAAATACATTGACCGTAGTTGCTGATCTACTCACTGGGAGAACAGGTTGCCAGTGGCGCCCACACCATCCAGTGACGGCAGTGCTTGCGGCACACACGGATGCAATCCATTCTCGCCGCAATGGTCATGCGGACTTAAGGGCAAAACACCATCCGTTGCGGTCCCGTCCCAACTCCATTCAGGGGCACGCCCTGGGCACACTCCGTACGGGGCCGGTGCCTCACCAGTTACCTGGGCCACAGCCCAGATATACGAGACTGCCAAGTCCCGCGCCATAAAGCCTGCCGCCGCCAGCGTCAGGGGGCCAAAATCGCGCTGGAAGTCAGCGCCCCGGGCGAGCAGCAGAGTCATCATGCCTCTGGACGTCGGGGCGGCGTATTACCCTTGCTGGGTACCTTCTGGTCCATAGGCCCGGAACAGGCTGTATTGTCTTTGCCACCCCCGCAGCAACGAGGACAGCATAAGCCCACCTGCATGCATGCGGTGAGCAATCGTTGTTGGGCCTTGCCGGGCCTGCACGGGAAGAACCGGATACCCATCCGGCCCATGGACGATGGCATGAGCATCCTCGTCCGTTTCATCCGACGGCGGCAACGCGCCTAGCACAAACGCTGGGCATCCAAAGGCATCTGTCAGGTCTGCATGGTACATCCTCAGCTGCGCGAAGAACATGGTAAATGAGGAGAACAGGCAATGCCCCGTCCGCAACACTAGGAACTTAATGTCGTTCGTCCTGATGCGTACCAGCACCGCAACAAACTCCATGTCGACCGGCAGGCTCAAATCTGCCCACACCCGCTGGCGCAGGTCTGCCGGCGTAATGGCGTTCCGGCCACATAACGAGGCCAAGCCGCTCAAGCTGCACTACAAGAACATGAAACGCTGTTTAGCACAGCCCCATAACTCCCCATGCCCACCCAGGTACTCACTTGAAACACCTTGAATGACAGATCCCTTGTCAAATACAAGTAGTCGAATACTGGTTGAGGCATATTTGACCAGGAACTCACCCTGCCAAAGAAACAGTACGCCTCTTGGGTAATCCGAGCCATTGACAACAGCAAATCCCCAATCACCAGCACGCATCTGTGGCCATTGCTGAAACCCCGGGGCACGGGGGATCCTCAAATATTGCACGCACCGAAACCGATGATTGGCAAGGGTGCAGCCCGGCGTTGGTAGCTGGAAACTCCGCATAATGCGGGACCTGTCCCGTACAGCGCCCTGTCATTCACGCACGTTCCTCACATATGTCATTGGATCTTCCGGCTTGAAACGCCATGTCTCCGTCAGCATCTCAAAATGTTCCGCTTCAGGAACATCTGCAACTGCGCAGACCGAGACAACAAGGGTTACAGTGGCTCTAGCCAAACCTTCCCAATAACACTTACTTGGAGGAGCATCCAACATCTCAATGTCAAGATCATATCCACACCCTGCTACCTCAGGCAATGGCGCTCATGGCAGCCGTGCCACCTCGTCCTCTCTCATGGCCAAGGGCTCCCGCCGCGGCGTCAATCGGTGACAAGATGGCGCTGCCGGCGCCTCCACCAAACGCGGAGTAGCCGCAGCCGCGGCCGCTTCAACTGCAGCAACCCGTGGGGCGTCTTCAGATCGCGTCCCAGCGTACCACCCCAGCATGACGTCCATTGTTGGCCCCCACACAAACTTGATGCTTGGTGTTGTTGCCATCTGCGCCATCCAAAGTACGCCTGTTTCCAAAAGCCACTGCATCAATTGCAGGACACTCACCTTCTCATCAAACAACTATATCTTCCTCCTGCAGGAACACCTGCCTGCCGGCAGGAAACGCCTGCCCCAGGCTCCGCAAAGCGACGCAAGTTGCGACACGGAACTGAGCGGTGACAGGCTGCATCAACTCCTGCTCCCGCACGGCATTCTCAGCCTCAACCGAGCAAAGCCAAAGGCGAAAAGACTCTGCCACCTCCACTGCCATCGTCATTCTCTGGACTGGCAACTGCACAGAGCTGAGCTGCTTGTGCGCCGCCTCAGCGGCCACAGTCTCTCGGCGAAGCTGCTCCTCCAGGTGTCGACAATGAGCAGTCGCGGCATCAACGGACGCTGCCATTGGCATCAAAGCCACAAGGTGTTGCCAGCTGTCTTTTGTCAGCCCTAGGAGTACGGATGCATTGGCCTCCACAACCTCCGGCAGCCGTACATTTGGCGCCGCAGGTGCCCCGGTTGCGGGCACGTCCTCCACAGCCTCAACAGCTGCCTTGACGGCCGACTCCAATGGCGCAACTCCACCTTCTGCACCCTCCGCGATGACCAAATCCGGAGGTGTCTCGTCGACGTCCTCTGAAACAAGACCAGACAAGCAAAAATTCAAGGAACACTCACGGATACAAGGGCTGAGCCACTTACCTGAGATGCTCAGCTCAAAGATGTCCTCCTCGGACGCCTGACATTTTGGCGTAGACGGCAGATCGCCACTATGTTCGCGTTTCCTGCCTCCGTCCATGATTTCAATCAAGTCCACGACGTTCTTTTTCTCTCCGTTCTTTTGTGGCACCAGCGTCCAATGCAACCTGTCAAAATTCAAGCGATCACTTTTGATTCTTCTTAACGCCGCGGTTCTCTTAGGTTTTGCTTTCGCAATCTTTCCGCACTTTTGTTTGATTTTTTGGTACGCAAGTCGCCTGAAGGATCTGGAAAAACCAAAAGGACCACAGCTCAAACCACCGCCTCTGACGTGGAAAGAAGAAACACTGAGTCGCCTCGCGCCGGTGCAATGCTGGATCCCTCGGGCTCCTGGAGCCCTTGAGGATGCGCATGCATGACCAGGTGCCGGCCTCACGTCAAGACGGCCGTCCTCGCATTTGTACAAATTGCGATGGACACCCTGAGGGCTGCTCTGCCAGCAAAAAGACGGTAAGACCGCCAGCCCGTCTCTGTTCTATCTCATTACAGGGGGCCCCCCAACGCAAAAACGCATGCGCAGTGGGACCTGATTGCTGGGATGCAGTGCCACGCAGTACGCAATACAATCAACAGAACCGATCTTTTCCAGCACAAAGACCCCGACACTGGTCCTCTGCCTTCTTTTACCAAACTTCTCTGACACTTGACTACACACTCAAGACCTTTTTTACAGCCCTTTCTGACAAATTTGGGGACTTCTGCCCCTGGCGGGATCCCCAACTTGAGTGACAAACTTCTCCTCTCTCCTCCTCAGGACCCCCTGGTGCGCCTGCGCGCCACCATCTCTCGGATCCTGACCAGTTGAGGACGCTCCGCGTCCCCCGGTGCCACCGCACCCGCACCTCCCCAGCCCCCGGCAACCAGCGACATCTACGTGACCCTGTTTTGGGGTCCTTTGGCCGTCTCCAGCCTCTCGGCCATCGTCACCCAAAGGTGGGGGATTTTGTGGGGTTGCGTCCACGCAGCGTGACCCAAGCGTAGCATCCTTGCTCGGGCACACCACGCAGCAACGACAGCACAGAGACCCGGAAGCGGATAGGCACCCGGTTTGCCGCATTGCGGTAAACCGGGTCAGTAGCAAGAGATAGAAATCTCTGGCAGCGGAAGCCAACATGGAAGTCCCGAAGACTTTGGGAACAATTCATTCAGAGCTTGTGTGTGCCTTACGGCGGTTGAGCATAATTACGTCCAAGCGCGATTGTCTGTTGTGTACCTCTGTGTACTTCTTATCCTTCTGCGGATTTCTGTGCCTGGATTAAATTGCTGCTTTCTAAGGGACTCTCCTAAAGAGGATCCGGCTGTTAAAGGCTGACTGACTGTGTCCATTCCTTTATCTAATTCTTTGTCATCAATCGGCCTGACAGTACTGTACCTGAAAACGTGTTTCAAGAAAACTCAGGTTTATTGCCAGCACAGCTCTGTAATGTTCGAATTGTTAATGGTATGCATAATTTACATGTACTGTACAATATACCTGAACCATATCAGCCAGTCACCCAAATACTCGATCATTCGAGATATTATTGTACTGATTATTCAAGATAATCTGAGCTATATTGTATTTTTATTGAACTATAAAAGGAAGAGCATAGCAATTATTACCGGTACTCTGATCTACAGGATCTTTAAATTGATCGACGGTAATTTATCTCAATATTCTTTATGAAAATGGAACTGGTAATCGTCGAAGAACGAGATAATTCATAAATCGGCACGCCAAAAAGAATGGAATTTCCCGTAGAAATAGTTCCAGCCTGAAGTTTTCCATCGGGGTTTTTTTTTAATAGACGAAGTAGTTGATAAGTTTACATTTGATTATTATACCGAAGTTTTGACACGTTTTTGCTCGATTCTGTGAATATTTCTGAGAAACAAGAGCACATTCTTGCTGAAGAAGTGTCTCTCTGGACCAAATTTTTTTTTATTGGCCCGCTCTTGGTCTTGCCTGTTTCTCCTGAGATAAAAAGCTCCAGTGCTTGGGGAAACGTGCCTGTGCTTATATACTGTATAGGAATAAAAAAATATCGGAACAATTCGCGGAAAAATATAATGTTTTGACTGGTTTTTTTTTTTTTTGCATCAAGGACAAGTTATTATCTTATTTGCCCAGACTTTTTTCTCATCCTGGTCAACTTGTTGCTCGGCCAGATTTGGTGCTGACGTGATAAGGAACACACCTCCCCATCCCATGTTTCGTGTCCCTTTGTTGATCAATTAGATAGTGACTATATACGCGTCATTTTCCCCCTTTTTAATTGGCATCTGAAATAACGAACGATGCCCAATCAATGCGTGGGTTACGAGGCATGAGATATCTACAGCTTCGTGGATCTGATTCCTCATTCTTTGCTTGATTTTCAAGTTTCAAAAAATATCAAAATGAGTTAAGTTGCTCCCTTTTTTCGCAGTTGTTCGCTCATCGCGCGTGGAGGCAGACGCTTGCTCATCTTAAAGAGAAAGATTGTTTCTGAATGTATTTAAAAAAAATGAAATACTGATTATTCAGGGTTTGATTATTACTGTAATATCTTTCGCCATAGGCAGTTTTTTGAGTGAACCATCATGGGAGTGTTTTCCACAGTGCGAAGCGTGGCTCAGATGGCGAAAAATTTCGCCGTTTTGCCTCGAGCGACGAAATTACTTGTTGTGAACCCGAAGCACTTTGACGTCAAATACGTCATCAATCCGCACATGGAGGGGAAAATTGGCACTGTGGATTTTGCGAAAGCTGCTGCCCAGTGGCGAGACTTGAAGGGCATTTACGAGAAACTCGGGTTCGATGTGTATGAGTTTGACGGGGCCCAGGGTTTCCCCGATATGGTTTACAGCGCAAATCACGGGTTGTCTTTCCGGGGTGCTGATGAGGGAAAAAGTGTGAAAGAAGTGTTTATGAGTAACATGGGCACTGAGCAGCGACGTGGGGAAGTCCCGTTTTTCGAAGAATGGTGAGTTTTGTGATGAAATAATATTTTATCTTCTCATACTGCATGGCTATTTGTATGACGATTTTGCCATGGTTTCCGAACCCAATTTTATATGATCGCTCCATGGCTTTTAAATTGAAAACACGATCCGGAAATACAGTGCGTACTGAAGGTGAATAAGTGTGAAATTTTCTGAGAAAACTCCCCCACCGTTGAATTCGAGAAAGCGTGGATTTAAAAATTGTTGGAATTGACTTACTAATGGCGTATATGAACACACGACTCTTAATATTTTATAATACAGTCCTTTTCATATATTTAATTTTAATACCGTTGCATGTAAAACTGGTTATTTGAGATTTAAAAAAAGTTTGAATCTGGAGTGCAAGATTATGACGAAAGATCCGAAATACTGTAGACAAAAATGCGAAGCTTTCAATAAATTTCCCTCAAGATTAAATTATGTTCACTCCATCAGACACGATTCTTAGTTCGGTAATTTTCTTGATGGTTTCTCAAATTTAGTACTGTTTATATTTTCAGGTAATTTACCAAGAAACTATCGATACCTTCAACTTGAAGTATAATTTAGAAAATTATTTTCAAAAAAAAACTCCATAATTTTTGGGAATTTGAATTTGTCACAAGATGGAATACCGGTTTGGATTTTGAATTGTTTTTTTTAGGAATTAAGTCAAAATATTAGCTGGCTGAGAAATTGGAAAAGGAATTTGTGTACTTCTGATGTTATTTTTAGCTTATCTGGCAAGGAATGGATCAGATTCCGGAGAAAAACTAAAGTGAATTGTATCAATGAATAGTTTCCCTCCGAAACATATTTTTTCTTTACGAAATTTTTTTTTATTGCTGGAGTCCTTGCAATAAACGTGAAAATATAAAAATGAAACTTCAGTTTTATAGCGACTTTTCGACACATGAAATATTTACTCGCCAAATTGAATCCCCGTGGGTTTCCCCAACGTGTTTCTTTGTTATTTATCCTTGAAACATCGTCTACATTTTGGAGCTTCGTCCGAAATGCATTATTTTAAATTTTCAATTACAACATTTGAAAATAGTTCTCTTTTTCGTAAAAATTAAACCATTTGACGATTTATGATAAAAAAAAACAATTTATTTCAATGCGGAGAAATGAATGAGTCTAAGCTTGCGTGAATTTACTCGTTTTGCTGAGTCTTCGTGCGATTTTTAAAACGAACAATCGTCTTGGGCGAAATGGGGAAAACAATTTCCACTAATTCGAGTTTACAACATTCTTCGCGTTTGTCCTTTTTTTTTATTGTGCCATTGGCTGAGTTTCAGTTAAATTTTTGCATCATTAATCGTACATTTAGAACCATGAACAGCCCCTTGGGACTTTCTACAGGTACAAGAAACAAGGTTACAAAATCCACCACCTCCCAAATGATTTGAAATTCGAGGGCATGGGTGACGCCCTGTGGCACGGCAGCAGGAAGTTGCTCTGGGGCGGCCACGGGTTCCGCTCCTCACCCAAGACCTACGAAATAATCTCGAATGCCTGGAACGTTCCCATTATTACGTTGGAACTCCTGGACCCGGACTTTTACCACATCGACACGTGTTTATCCATCCTCGACAATGACACTGCCCTCGTATTTCCGGGCGCTTTCACTGTGGAAGGAAACGAGATAATCCGGTCCGTGTTCAGCAAGGTGATTGAAGCACCGGAACAAGAAGCTCGACGGAACATGGCCTGCAACGCATTTTGCCCCGACGAGAAGAACGTCATCATTCAAGCCGGTTCTGAGGTGACGAATGAGCGACTTGAGAAAGCAGGATTCACTGTCGTGCCTGTCGACACGACGGAGTTCATGAAGGGCGGCGGAAGCGTCTTTTGCATGAAAATGTTCACTTGGTAACACATGACGGGACACTTCAATGCATATGCCTGGAAAATTTGAATTCAAATATTTGTGAACTGACCCGAGAAGTGCATTTTTTTTTGCGAGCGTCATCCGAGGACTTATTTTCCGGATATCAATTTTTCTCTTCTAGCGTCAATATAAAATCTTCGAAAATTGTTCGAGATTCGAAAATCAATATAAGATCAATTTAAAATTTTTCAAGCGCGTCACATTTTTACGTAGCTACAGTTTTCTATTACTTTCTTCAAAAGATGAACCATATATAATAGTTTCCTAAATATGATAAATACTGTTCTCCGGAATCTGAAGTGCCGCCAGAAACTGCACATCACGGACAAAATAATTCAAGTTGATTAGGAAGGATAAAGTTCAAGATGAATCCAAATAAACATCAACAGGTAAAGTGAGAAATAAGGGTAAAGAGAAAGACACTTATTTTTGGATCTGGCTTTGACTTACCGGTATATTCAAATCATTTTGAAAAAAAATACTGCTAAGAACGTGGAAAAACTTTTGTTTATAGAAATGGCGTATTTGTGCATCCATCATATTTTATCAACAGCGGCAAGAACCCTATTATAAAGTTTCAACCCGGATGAAATCACTTCGTCAGAAAAACTAAAACGGAGAAAAAGAAACCGAACACCCGGATTTTACAAAGCAAAGAAAAAGAAACCGAAAACCCGGATTTAAATGTCTTGAAAATCCATAGAGCCTCCTGAAATTGCTTTTTATAGATACTGAGACACAACCTAGATATTGCATTAAGGGGAAAATAATGAAGTTAAAAATCTGATTCAATGGCTAGAAAATAAATGCAATGATCTAAATCAGTCGGAAGGTTTTTTTTCAACAGTTGGCGGATTCTTGAAATCCGGATTTTAATCTCGAAAAATATGTGGAGCCTCCTGAAGTTGCTTTTCACTAACACATGCAAAAAAAATTAGATTTATAGGGAGGATAGTATGGAGAAAAATCCGAGTCAAGGGCAAAAAGAAATTTCAATTGTCCTATTCGGTCAGAGTATTTTTTCCAGGGCAGTTGGAAGATTCCTATTGAAAATCCAACGGTTCATTCGATTTTCATTCTCAAGTTACTCGTCCGACCCTTTTCTCTCCATTTTTTTGTTTCAGCCGTCCCCCTCATTTTTAATTTCGTCGCAGAACTTGTGTATCTCACCAAATAATAAAAATGAAGGTCACGCCGGATTAGCGCGCAGTTTCGTCAATTATTGACAGAAGGACAAGAGGTCTTCTGCGTGCCTATGCCACATAGTTTTGTGAACTCTGTGGGAAGGGCTCAGATCAAGCATAAGAGACAGGGGGGGAATAGCGGGAAGAAGTGATGACAATTCTGGGCATGCGCCAAAAAAAGAAGGGCGAGCACGAAGGGTGTTTCCATCCAGCTCGGCTCAAACCCGACCCAGTTCCCAGCAGACCCGGGTTTCTTGTGGGTGATTCATTCCGAAGCAAAATCTCAATATCGCGTCTTGCGGATCTGCCTGTCTTGGATTAAGACTTTTAAAAGAACAGGAATTTTTTAAAGGCTCAAAAACATAGTGAGCTAATCCAAGAATTGTAATTCTCAATTTTCCGTGTGAAAAAAAAAATGGAAAGAAACCGGTGCCAATTATATTCTACGTCGAGGGATCGACAACTGTGAGAATCCGGGATTGTGTATAATTAATTGAGTGATGGCATCAAAAAGCTTGAACAGCCAGTCCAAAAATGAACATTGTTTTTTTTCGGGCATTTTTTAATCACTGGTTATTTTACCAGGATTATTCATCATGAATTCGTGATTGTTTGGACCATTTTTTTGTAACTCGGTCCCTCAACTGCTGGTGTATAAAAGCTTCCATTCAATTTCTCGATTAAATGGCATGAATTCTCTCTCTTCAATGAGATAAGTTGTTTTTTTCGTATTCGATCATGTGTATATGTAAGAGTGTTTTGTCCTCAATCGAATTTATACAGGTTTCGTTGACAGTAGAATAGAAAAGACAGGACAATGTTTCGTCGAAGTAGCGCATCTTTACTGAGAACTTTCTCACGTCAACGGACGCAGTTCTTGACAGAAGATGCGGTGTTGGCGACATCTTCCGGAAGTCCAACTCAACGAAATGATTCGCTTCTTAGTGCAAATAACTCTGATTCTGGGTATGTTGAAGAAAAAGTTTCGAATCAGATATGGTGTTCATATGTGTAATGGTTGTGTTGCTTTTTCTGCCGTGACAGGGTCTTAAGGTGGAGCGATCCGCGTTCGTACAGCACAAAAACACTTCAACGTCGTGTCCTTACGTCAATGAGAGATGTCGCTCAAAGTCCGATAGAATTTGAACCTATGCCACCGAGGCGATTGGTCTTCATGGTCACGCCCGAACATTTCGATGTGACCTACGTAATCAATCCGCATATGGATGGAAAAATCGGAACAGTCGACAAAGCGAAATGCATCGACCAGTGGCATGTAGTAAGTTCTGCCTTCTAAATCGAAATGGACTTCAATATACTTTCAACAGATGAGAACATGACTTTTAGTGGTCAAAAATAAGGGGGGAAAACGCGAAATATTTTGGTTCGACGGAACGGGAGAGAATTGCGGATGAGCTAGATATATTTTACTAGAACGAAAATTTCGACAGAAATAATTCTGAATTTTATTATCAAATGATATTCCAGTCCAGGGGATTGCGTCAAGTAATTGCCGACTTTATTGTCTTATTACTGGCTCAACATTCATCTCCGTATTTTTTCTCTAATTTTGATCGGAACACCAGAAAATCAGCGTCAAAATAAAGAAACTTTTAAAATTATCAGTATGCTTCGCAAAGCTGATGAGTAAAATGGGAGGTTCATTTTTGACTTTCCAAAATATTGATTACGAAATTAAAAATTACCGGCATTAAAAATTGCGCGTGAATATTTTTGATGCTAAGTTGAAAATTTTTGCTTGCAGGCGAGAGAAGAAATCAAGAAAGTCGGCGTGAAAGTCGTCGAGATCCCGAGCAAGCCTGGGTTGCCGGACATGATTTACGCTGCAAATCTCGGTCTCCCATTCCCTGCAAAATCAGGCGTTGAAGTTTACATGAGCAACATGGCAGTTGAAGAAAGAGCCAAGGAAGTTCCGCATTACGCGGAAGCTTGTGAAAGCGTCGGCTATGAGGTGAGTCTTTTCTGACGAATACCTGGCTCTTTTCGCAAATGATCATTACGAAGGCTGAAATGCACAAGTTTTTAAATGGGACGAAATGGCGAAGAAATTCATCTTTCTATTTACACGTGCTGCCAAAATTTAGTTGTTGCCGAAAATTTTCCGCCTGAATTTAATTGGGTTCTCGTTCTTGTAGTATACAATCATAATTGTGTTATCATCCTTTCATCATTATCTGGAAAATGCAATTTTTTATTCTGGAAGAAGGCAGAAAAATTCAACTTATATTTTTTCAAGTGGCGATGAGACAAATATGCAGCTTGGTTGATCCCATGCTTTTTTCTCTTCAACGTTGTTGAACTTTGGCAGACGTTTCAGACTTAGTAATAAAAGTCGTGGATAAATTTTTGTCGATGTAAATTACCATACTGTAGGAGCTAGCGAATACGTTTTTTTTATTTTTTTTATTCAGGAAGAGCTAGAGATAAATTTAAATTCATCCCAGGTTATTTATGAAATATGATCTAATCATGTCCGAATTTTATTTTTGAGTCAATTTTTTTTTCAAAAGCGTTGAAGATCAATTTTGGGGACGGTTAAAATTAGGGGATTTCTCGTTGACATATTGTACAAATACTGTATTCTGTAACATAAAATTATGTTTTCTTTCCTCCTTTTAATGCTGAATTTTTTCATAGTTATCTGATGACTTTCCCTAACCTTCTGAATTTTCCGCTGTTCAGGTGCTTTTTTTTTAATCGGCTACATATAATTTCAAGTGCATTTTTCCATTCCAGCACAATCACTAATCCAAAATACAAATAATTCGTGTATTTTTCGGGACTGTTCGTTTACCCAACCTGATCTGAAACTCAGTCCCGTTTGACTTTACATCGACGTTTTTCGAATTATTTTCTTTTATTTGATTCCTCCGTTTTGCAGTTAACGTCGTATGTTTTCTTCATTTTTTTCTCACAGGTGAAATATTTGCCAGCGAACATAGATTTCGAAGGTCAAGGAGATGCCTTGTGGCACGGAACCAGACGCCTGATCTGGGCGGGTTACGGGTTTCGCACGGATCTCCGAGTCTACGACATTATCTCGTCAGCGTGGAAAGTGCCAATCGTGGCCTTGAAACTGCACGATCCGTTTTTCTACCACATCGACACGGCATTGGCGATTCTCGACAACGACACGGCCGTCGTGTACCCCAAGGCATTCACGGACGAGGGGTTATCCATGATCCGCACCCTGATCCCGAGACTGATTGAGGTTCCCGAGTCCGATGCCAAAGGCAGATTGGCGTGCAATTGTTTTTGCCCCGACGGCGAAAACGTGTTGATCCAAGCGGGTTCGAAAGAGACCAACCGGAAGTTGAAGGAAGCTGGTTATAATGTGATCGAGGTTGACGTTTCCGAGTTTCTCAAGGGCGGCGGCAGCATTTGCTGCATGAAAATGTTTTCCTGGTGAAGATTCAATTGGTATTTGGGTATTCTTCAAATGGACCCCCTCATCCAAATATTTCGTATTCGGCGATATTCTTCGTAAAAGGATTTCGTTTTCTGCCTTTTCCTGATGAGTAAACCAGGTTAATTTGATAGCTGCTATAGACCTACAAAAAATCAATGTGAGCGCATAATTTTCGAATTTGTGGAAGGGAAGTGATGGAACGAAAAAAAAAAAAAAGCATTTGGCATCATCCAGAGTTCCAGACGACAAAAAATAGTTATTGATGCTTGCAGTACGTGGAAAAGTAAAAATGTTTGCCTTTTTGGAACTCGGCACTATTGCTAAATTTGTGGATAACAAATAATGTTTCCTTATTGGCTGTAACATCAGTATTTTTTGAATCACTGCTGCACTTTGGATTTTTTGTGCAAAGATTTTAAATTCCTTTTTCTTGTCTCAAGTGCAAAACCTCTTGAATCGGTGCTGGCATTTTTTTTTTCCACTCTACCGTCACACCTTTCTTTACTCAAATGTGATGATGTTTTGTTCGTAACTCTATATCATTTTACTAGATTTTTTGGTGATCTGTAGGTAATCGCAAAATTTCTGCATCTTTTGTGTAGCGCTAGTGTCAATAAGTTATAATCGTTTGAACCGTAAATAGTAACGTGATGGAGGGTATCCAGGGGAGCCTATGTTTTTTTTCAGTTTTTCTATTCTCTGCGGGGTACTCTTTATAGTTTGCATTCTTGAATTGTTCGGGAATTGAAAACTTAACAAGGATTTATCTTTTTTGCAGCATTTAAATTTAAAAAAATATTATTCCGACGAATAATTGAATGTTTGTTTTTTAGAAAAATTATAACAAAATCTGTACAGTGCAAAAGGGCATCACTTGAACCTCAACTTGTCGAATTTGAAATTTTATCTTAATCTTGGACATTCCCTTTGATTTTGGGTTCTTTTCGAATCATTTGTTGATTGGTTCATTTTTTTAGGATCAACTCGCTGCCAATAAATACAGAGAGTATCGAACAACTTCAATAGATTTTTTATTTGACCAATTTACTTTCCGTGGAAGTCGATCTGGAATTTTTTTTTTTCATTTTTTAAGAGAAAGATTTTTGGGTGCATGTTTTGAGAATGAAACATGTCAACAAATACCGGTGTCGAAAGAAATGTAGGCGTGCTTGATTTATATTGTTTTTTTTCCTCTTTTTATTGCCTCCCACATGCAATGCATATCTCGTTTTATTACTGATTCTGTAAACCAGAATTTCTTTGTTTGAATGGAGAATGCTTTTTGGACCCGGGAATAAAGTATCTCGAGTGCCTGAAATCGTCGTTTTTTTTTGTTTTTTTTTTGAAGTATGACGTTGAAAAATCCGAAGATGTCCCCTTCCCAAATTTTATTTGAAGGGACTCCCAAGAAATTTGAATTTCAAAGTTTTTGCGTAAGGGAATTTGGCTTCATTTATATAAGATTATAAGTGATCCATGGAAATTATTTTCTGGCCAAATTATTAGAACTGTTCATACTTCAAAAATATTGTTCTTGCGCTGGTGTAATCCCGTAGTGTAGAGAGAATGATGAAGATAATTTGCATTATTTTTTTCCTGGAACGGGTTTTGTGAAATTTAGCCTTAATTCAATTCTTAAAAGGTTTCTAAAATTCGACTGAGTGATGTTATTATTGAACCCAAAAAAATTTCGATTTAGATGGGTTTAAATTTAATTTGACTTAATAATAAGGTAATTAACCGACATGGATCAAGTGGAAATGCGAATTAGGGAGGTTTTAAACTTCTCAGGATCCAATTGTGAATGTCTATATCTCCTCTTCATTTTTTCAAGTGCCCACACACACCCTCCTTCTCTGTGTTTCTCGCTCATGCCCACAGGCAGTTCGAAGACTTTTCTGCCGTCCTGTGAAAACCTCGTCTCTCTCGTCACAGCATTAGAAACATAAGCCAGTAAGGACTCGAGGCATTTTGGGAATGCAAAGCGGGTGAACATCCCCAAGAGCCAAAGGTCGGTGTCCTCTGAATGTCCTCTGAAGACCTTTCTGGCACGTCCCAAGTTGAGCTCTGTTTCTTTCAACCTTCGTGCTGATCAATGGATCAGTGATGCACCAGCAGACAAAAACGGGACTTGAGTCGCTGTATCTTATTTCGAAAGAAAGAAAGAAAGAAAAAATATATCTATGAGTATATGCAGTGGATTGTTTGAATGTGGTGGAATTGAAAAGGAGAGAGACTCTTGGGTCCAGTTTGATTTCAGTGCCTGACCAGCAGCTGCTTTGTGTGCTCAATATATTAGCTGCTGGATTATTTCTTCGGTTCTGTGTTATGGTGTTGTTTTTGGTACACAGCAACTGATGGGTGTTTTTTTTTTAAGTGTGTGGGAAAATTTTCAAGTAGAATGTGAAAATAATGTAATAACTCTGTGTGACTGTTACTGCACTTGAGGAAAAATAAGAAACAATTTCGAGGGGTTTTCTGATGATAGATTCCTTCGAATCTGGTGAATTCAATTCTTGTCAAACCAGCTGAAAGTAATTTGGATATATTTTGGCAACATATTTCTAAAAAAGAGTTAAATTGAAATTCTGGAAAATTTCCTTCCTATTTTGATCAAGTAATATAAAAACCAAGCTAAATTATTTCTTGTGCTGATCTTTATGACAACATACAGCAGGGTTCAGAATGTTGAAATTGTTACTGTACATTGCCCTTGTGTGCTCGTCGACTCGAGCTGCGTCAACATCTGATTTCGTCATTCCAATCGTTCCCCCAGACGGTGTAAGTTACCCCATTTTTTTCTTCAAGTTTGCGAAAGAAATTTTTGAATTTTGCGAGCAAATGTTTGATGTGCAAGTCGAGCTCAAGTCTGATATGGCCCAGGATCTCTCGAGTCTCGACCGAGAGATCGCGGGGTTCCAGCATTTGATTGTCTACAACATCTGCATTTTTTAAAATTAACCATTAGTTGAGCTATTATTGAAGTTTTAATCAGAGAGATATTCAATCCATACATGGGCATTATTTTTGCAGGAAGAACATTTCATCTGCAAGTCATGGAAAATGCCAGCGGGATCGCCGAACATTTTCATCAGTGAGTAAATCAGTGAACATTACGTGAATTATTGCCAAATTTGCTGATCAACATCATCTTGACTAGTTAAGCGGCAAAAAATTGCTCCTAGAACGACGATTGAAAAAAATGTCCTGAACTTATTTTGAAAACGAATTCGAGAAGCCGATTGAGCTCTGTTTTCAACTGAATTTCACAGTGGCTCCGCGTCTTTTCCAGGGTAATAAAAAGTAAAGCAATTTATTTCAATTCATGAGCCAAATGAATAGGGATTTCACAAAAATAACGGGTGAGGATTAGGAAGTGTACTGGAATTTCTAAATTTACTAGAACTCTAGATAGTCTGAATTCTAGAAGACCAAATCTAGAAAGTTTAGATTTTTTGGAGGCTATGAGGAATCCTTTGCTGGAAATTACTTCTTCAAGAAGTTCTGTTTGAAAAAAATTATTCTTTGGATGAAAACTCTGTTTCAAACGAAGCAGGGAGACTTCTTTGTTTTTAGTGCAATGTACCTGCACATACATCAAAGCTCGAATAGATGCGTTCGCTGATGTGAACCTTTTGGTACTCAGGCAGTACCAGTACTACATAGCAAGCAAAAATAAGTCGGGTCAAGAACCGGGAGGAATCCAGATATTGCGTAGCCCCTCGCCGAATCGTGGTCACACGAAAAACATCTCTACATGCCTCACTCGACAATTTGCAGTGTCCTCTATTATTATCACTAAAGCGTAGTAGACTATTTGATACAAGGTGTCGCTTCTACGTTTTCCATTCCTGCTTCGCTTTTTGGGTCCCTTCAGTCGATCTGTATTCGCTAAAATAGAACGGATCAAATGATCTGGCATTTAAATTAAAAGAACACCAACAACATGAACGATCAGGCGGGAAAGAAATAATTTTGTTTCGAATTCCTGTACTCCGAAATAACTCTGATGCTGAGATTATGCAGGCGCATATACAATACTGTAGAGTACTGTACCGTATTTGTGAGTGTATAAATTATAGGAGCATAATCCATGAACATGCGAGGCTTACTAGAGTTATTGGCTTAAGCGTAAAAATAAAATACACTGATGGCATCCAATGACATCTACTTAAAATAAAGAAATTCATAATTCAAAAGAAAAAATGAAAATTTATCGAATGGGTTAAACATCATTCATATCTCTGCATCATTGACTTTTTGACACATAATCACTTTAGAGATCGCTAAAATTTTTCGAATTTGAAATTTAATTTTTCGAATTTATTTTTTTCAAGCAAACGCGTCTTTTCCCGAGGGTTTCCCCATGAAATATTTCCATCACATTCGGATCGTCGGCTGTGCAGAAGTTTACTCAGAGGAGGGAACCTGGTAATGGAGAGAGTACCCTTATGATTTCCAGCTTTTGTGTAATGAATTACGGTATTTTCGGAATTCTATATACATAATCGTGAAGGTCTTGCAAGGACAAGCAGATTTGCGAAGGGAAAACATACTCTTCCCTGCCAGTTGAAGGAATGGACGGTCAAAGAGATTTCTACCCGAAGGATGCTGGTTATGAAATGGGCGAACGAACGACGATCAAATACCTGGTCGCTTCAATTCATTACAATGTGAAACCAGGTTCGAATGAATCCTTTTCATCATATCCTCATGCTGTATAGTGTATACATTTAAAAAAAACCATCAACATTTTTCATTCATTTCCAGGTGCCGATCCAGCTTTCGACAATCTCAGCGAAGTTAAAGTGAATCTCAACTTCACAACCGAAAGGTAACGGATAATAAAAGCTTGAATGCACATGCAATAAAAGCTTACCTTAAATTTCTAACGTCAATGCAGTTATTAATTTTTTATTTATTTGAGCACCAATAAGTCTAAGTCGTTTTCTGCAATTCAACAGGACGAAAAAGCTTATTGGAAGTTTAGATATTGCCACAAATCCGCTGCAAAAGTCGCACCCTTTGAAGTCATCATCACCGGACGTGCACAAAAGTGAAATGGTTGGGACTTGTTTTATGCGGGAGAGCGTTGAAATTGTCCCGTTCCACATTCATTATCACACGCATCAACACGGTGAATTTGAAAAGAAAGAGCCTGAAAGGGTTTTACAAGCATTTATAAATGAAAAAAATTTTTTAAACTTGTCGTAGGAACAAAAATGGAAATCATCAAAGTGGCAGGTTCTGGACCAGATGCCGCAGTCTCTTTAATCGGCGATGCTATTCGCAAGGATTCCAAAACTTATTTGGACCCCGCAGAACAACAATTTGGCATCATATCTCCAGGGGACAGAGTTGTGAGTTTTTTTTTTAAAGCTTTCATCCTTGTGGTCAACAATATTGTAATTCTTTTTTTTTTTTTTCGTGGAACCTATGCATAATTGTGCTCTGAAGATGAACGAATTGTGAAAAATGCTTGAACTGATCTAATCAAACGCAAAACAGCTTTCGAAAATGCAACGATAACCTTCTTCGTAGTACTGTAATTCTACGCTATTTATAAGACAAATTTCAAAGTGTCAATAAATTAAATCAGTGCTATACAAAATTGTTTCCCTTTTTTCGAACAGGTCGTGAAGTGCATCTATGAAATGTCGGGAGCGGATCATCAAGTACACATAGGGTAAGACTATTTTTTTCTGCCCAAGAAATGAAGATAACCCACTTTTTTTTAAAAATCACTGATTGTTTTATCTTTGGTTTTACAGGAAGACGTCTCATATGGAGATGTGTGACGCCGTAGTTTATTACGTGACTGAGAATTCGAATGTCATTGAAAAAGCCATCTGTGAGACTCTGGAATCAATAGTGAAAATTGATATCTATGAAATGCTCAATGCCGTGTTCCCCTCACTTTTCAAATGACCAAAAACAAATGTGGATGTATTGGAGAAATATACATGCTACACTCTTTTGTGAGTTTGGGCTTTCTTTGATAAATTGTGATTTTTCCCTTTACAGCGAAATAAATCGTGACTTTTTTTTCAGAATGAAAAATAAAAGCTTCTTCTCCTCAATAAATTGTGTTGTAAAGTCTGTCTATACGAGGAATTTAATACGGACTTCCTGCAGCGCTGTAGGACGAAATGAACATTGCTATTTTGAATAAGATTCAAGTGGGCACATATTTTTCGCACGGAGGTGAAAAATACCACTAATCTGCCTTAAATTAAGGTGGACTCGCTATACAGCTATCTTGTCTACGACGGTTTTCTCTTCAGAACGAATTCTATTTTGGTTCATCCATGGGGTTCTCTCCACATGTTCTTACGTGTTGGAGGTTTTCGGCAACGAAATTCTCTCTACAACGATTTGTTTCCCTTGGATTTCTTTGTAGAGAGACTCCACCTCTCTAGTAAGCCTCGTATGATCATGAATTATGCTCCTACAATTTATACAATTTGTGTACAAGAATAGTTCATGGAGTTGACTGATCCATCACCTGGTCATGCATTCAATCAAATCGCCATAAAAAGAAGCTCATGAATCTAAAATAATCTTGAAGTCAGAATATACGCTCCTTGTAAAAAAGTACATATTCTGAAAGTCTGAACTAGTGTAAATTAAATTCTGACGAGCTTGTTTGCTGGACGTATTTATGACTTCTTATGCAAGAAAAATGTTAACCCCTGAAAGCTAGGACGAAATTAATTCCAAGAGTGCAGAAGTTTCAAGATGCCTTTTTTTTTAAATTACATTTAAGACTGAATATTAGTCTTGATAGAATGTTCTTTCGGGTTTTACACTTCGAGAATCCAATAGCTGTGAACATAAAATTTATAAAATTGCTAAGCTCATTATACTGTGTTTGGATTTCCGAACTGCGTCTGGAATTGCTACGCGATCTCATATTGAGACCGAAACTCATCCAGACAAGGCGCTATATGCTATAACAAGGTAATCAAACGAATGGAATTACTTTGCCCGGAAATAATCTGTTTCCCGTCAACGACCATTAGAGCAAACTGATGAACCAGTCGCAACGAGCCGATGGATATTTGCTGACTCGTCGAAAATTGGCGTTGAGTCAATCGCCAAGATTTATGAGGCATCTGAATCGCAATTTCGCACATTAAATAATCGACCGTCTATAGTACCTCAGTGATATTCGAAATAGCCCATGTCATTTTTCGGGACAATAACTTCTATGGGTATCATTCAATCCGGACCAATCCTTGGTGCAGAGAGTGCTTTCCTAGCTTTCATTCCCTCGATATTCAGCTTTTTTTTCATTTGCGTAAAAATAATTGTTTAATATCAGATTAAAGCGCTCGGTTCTGACTTTTGATGCATGTAGCATATTTGAGCATTCTAGTGTTACGCAGAAATTAATACTGTATTAGAGATATGTTTGGAGCAATTTCACTCGACTTACGCTTTACATTTTCCTCGGAATATAGGCAATCATGCACTTTATTTAGAGTGGTAAGAAGGCATAATACGATAAAAGATGCACTTGAAGCATTCGCGAGAAATTTTCGACCAGCACATGAAACAAAGGCTTGTGACGAGAAGTTTCCTGTCACTGCTCGAATCGCGGTCTTTCCTGTCCCAATAAAATTTTCTGAGACTAATATTAGCTTGACCGAATCCATAAAGAAAAAAAGGATGTGCGTGGATCAATTCCGTCCGATTTACGCTTTAAATATGTTAGGCAATCGTGCACTTTATTTGCGAACGTAAGAAGCCATATAATGCGATGAAAAATGCACGACTTGACACATTCGTATGGAATTCTTGACAACGTGAGGAAATTGCTTGTGACAAGAAATTTGCTGTCACTGCTCTAATCGCGGTCCTTCCTGTCCCAATAAATTTTTCTTAGACTATAATGCAGGCTTGGCTGAAATCCATTAAATAATAAATAAATAAAAATTGATCCGAGATGCGTGTTGCTGGAAGATCGACCAAGTGGAAAACCAGCCAAGAAGGGCTTAAATCTTTTCAATCCTCTGTGGCGCCGTTCCACAGTTTTGGCAAGACCCAGGCTTACCAACAGTATTTCAGTAAAAATTCGTGGTAAAAATGGCCAATGGCTGGCTTTCCGAGTACAGTACCTGCTGGCTGTCGTGCTTAAAAGATCAGCACTTGGATTGTCCATTTTAATCAGCAGAGGGATGAAGAAGAAGTGAGAGGGGAGGGCGTGGGTATATAGAGGGGGGGGGGAGGGGGAGGGGTTCAATGCGGGTGGAAATTACCAAGGTGGGGGCATCACCTGGGTGACCCCGCAGTTGCGTGCACGTCACGTCATCTGCTGCCCGTTCGGCTCGCGCCTCGTATTTATAGAGTCGAAATGAAAACGTTACGAGATAAATTTTGACGTAATTCGTTCTGTGTTCGGCTCATTCATTTATCTGCTCCCGTTATTATTTCCTTTCATTTTTTTTTTCGTTCATTTCAGGAAATATATAGCGAGGTTTTGGAAGATGACGCACAAAGGGGGATTTTTCGTTACGTACGTGTTGCGCGTGCGGGACGACCGGCGACGAGAATTAGCGACCAATCATTCGTCCCCGGTTTTTTTATTTTTGAAAAGAAAAAATGGCGGATTACAATTTCGGGAATTATAACCGCTTTTCATACTTGAACAGGTCTTCGAGTTAAGCATCAGGAGGTTTTCCTTTTGCGTGGTCAATTCGGCTGGAATGGGGTCGGAGGAAGCGTTTATTCATCATCATCTGCTTCTGGGATAGATTGGCAAATTGGCTGAATTAGTTCTACAAGAAGCCGTTACTTCTAGAATGAAATTGGCGATGCTTCAAGTGCGTTCGCGTATAATTCAAAGAACAAGATAAAATTAGGCATATAAATTTTTTAATTTAGTATCTAGTATTGAATGGTTTCAGGTGTCACGTTGAACGAAAGTCGAACGAAACTTCGCCCCATTGTCTTTCTAACGATTTCTAATTATATTTCCATGGGAATGAGCAGCATTATAATGGTTTCCCTCGAGAGACAGTTGCTATGTGCTTTTTTTCGTTTTCAAGGATTGAAGAGGTTTGTACGAAGATTGTCATGATTACGCCTTTTATTCACAAGTTTAAAATGACATGCCAGCAGTCAGAAAAGCAAAAGATTTTGAATGTTAGGACTATCATGGCGAGATTGCATTTTCCAGGGCTTCCTTTTTCTCAGGATCGTGGAAAAATGTGGAAAGAGTCCAGCAGTATCTGATACGATTTTCTCCCTTGAATTATGCATATCGTTTTTCAAACCAAATCAGTTGCATTTTCTTTTCATCATTTGTATAGTCCACCCTTTGGAATCGCAACCAATTACAAGAAACAAATCGATGGTAGGATAAACCGAAGTTCAGTTATTAATTGAGGAACAACAATAATAATTGACCAAATTGACAAAGGAATTGAACAAGAATCACTTGCCGCATCGATGTTTTCAAAATTTAGGTTGAGTTCTTACGCTGACAAAAACGTTTACCCGGACAAAATCCAGAGTAAAAAGATATAATTAAACAGCTGTGATTTGAGTCGCCATGTTAAAAACTTGGGATCCTTTTTTTTTAAAGATTCCTTTTCTCTTCACATTAGCATTTCATTGCATTTTCGCGTTTAGCTCACAAAAATGCATGGAGAAGACTGACAGCTTTTATTGAAAGCACGCATAGTATTCCTGAGTGCGCATAAAAAAATAAATCGTAAAAAAACGCAAATCGTCAAAAAGTGAACCCAATTTTAATAACAGGGGAAATTTTCAATCTCCATGTGTTGATGGAATGGCATGCATAAAAATTGCTCGCATGTGAATCCCGCGGATATATTCCAGCGATAATCTGATGTTCTATACAGAGCTCAAAAATCCAAAAATGCTCATCAAAACTACCGTAGTCGTCAAAGAAAATTTACAGTATATACAATATCATCGCGCGGTTTCAATAGTGGGTCTGTTTCATTTTTTTAAGTAAAGGTTAGTCGGTAGCAATTTATCTTTCGCCCAGCATCATTCGGAAGTACATATCTCGAACCCAAGGCCTTTCATCACAAAAGAGAGAAAACCCCGTCATTAGAACCAGGCGTGAAAATCACAGGGCACGTGCGCTCGTCAAACACGAATCGGATGAACCCCGCAACAACACCAGCTTGTCTTTTAAAACACATCACCAATTGCAGGCTCCATATACCGACTGTAAAGAGCACGAACACGACATCATCAATGCCTCCGACCGGGAGGAACAATTGTGTGTGTGTGTGTTCCTCGTTTTGTATTTATTTTTTTAATATAATTTCCATTCCGAAATTGTTCTTTTGGTCATGCCACGTGTCGCGAGTTTATTTTCAAACCGGCCAGCGGTAATCGTGGGTCATCACGAAAACCCCGTGGAAGGTGGGTGGGATGATCGGGACTATAGCTTCCGAATAACGCCTCAATCGATGCCTCATTATTTTTTTCTTTTGTACGGGGGTGATACAAAAATGGGGGAAAAAATTTTTCATTCAAACAAAAATACGGATGCGTTTGTATATTATTGAAAAGCACAATTTCCCACATTTGTACCCCGAATTTTCCAAAGGACAGTCCCAAAGATCGAGGTAATAATGAGCGCGATGCAAGATTAGGAACCCGAAAAATACCTTCCGATGAATGAAGTTATATTACCAGTTATACCAGTGTCCCTGCTTTGTTCTTACAGCAACAGAAATGAGTTATGTTTCAAAGTCTTTCGAAACTATCGGATCAAAATTTATTTACAGAAACTTTCAGAAGGGCTGTTTCCTCGGCTTCGGTTGAAACCGGAGCAACTCAATAAGCTCTGATTTTGAAAGAAGCACAGTTCTCAGCACTTTTTGAACCAAATATTACTAGAAAAAAAATTTTCATCAACGTAGTCGTCTCTAAAATCATTCAAAGACAATCACCGAGCGATTTTCAAACTGAAAAAATTTTCCTCCGCGATAATTGGATCTTGAGTCGTGAAAATCTCTGAATTTTGCAGAATGCAGTTCCCCTTACTCGTAATTTATTTTTATACTTTTTCTATGGGATGTATTTTTTTATATGCATTCGATAACTGTTAGAGATTATATAACTTGTTTATGGAACGTTTCTACTCTGGCTCTCGCTTCTTAATTAACATCGGGTGCGAGTTCGAGAGGAGCGAGGGTTTGAAGTCAGCCCCGAAAAGTGCGAAAATTAATCGATGCTCCGAGAGCACAATGCGACGAATAGAATGACCGTGTAACTCAGAACTGAAGTCCAAAATAACTGTTCAACAACTCAACAATTGTGGCTTCAATTAGTGTGATTGCCACTGTTAACCTGCGATGATGTCCGGCCCGCGAATTTCATAGGCCATCTGCTGCTGACTTCAGCTCGCGTAAGTTTTCGTCAAAAATAAAACGTATATGTTTATTTTCTTTCAATTGACAAAAACATTTCGAAAGCTTTTCAAACTTCGAGAAAGATTTATCTTGCCTTGTTGACATTCAAAGCAATTCGACTAAAAAGTAATACCATATTTATACTGTACTCGAGTACCACGTGTACCTTTTTTTTTATAGAAATAGGGCGGAGAAATGGGGTGCGAGTGATACTCCGGGATAATTTTTTTTTTAAGGAAAAATCCCTAAAAGCAATACCCCATCTCACATGAAAGGACTGAATATCCATGCAAGCAGATAATAAAGAGGAAATGTGTGGCGCCAAGTTTCCTTTTCCATTGGAAATAATGGTTCAAGCAATAACAATTTTAGGAATACAGTGATGCATATCAGTTGGAGATGCAACACGAGGTAAAGGAAGGAAAATACATTCATATAATTGAGGAAGCTGCCATATATTATAAGCACATCTTAACTGTTCTTGCAGAGTCAGGAACAGGAAAGTCATAATATCAATGCGGTAAAATTGATCCACACACAAGATAAATTTCTCAATTCTTGATTTTCCGCCCAAAAACTGCGGTGCAAGTTTTTCACGACAGGGATGGGTTTTTGGGCGAATTTTCTTCCAAAAAATCGAATTTGCAAACAAATGATAGGTTATTAACGTCTAAATACAGTATGGTAATCTACCATCTGTGTGTAGTTGAATTCCTGCCCGACAAAAAAATTTAAAATTTAACTCAGCGCTAAAATATGTTTTCCTTCAATAGGAATCTTGCTTAGAATAAATTACAGTGCAGTACATAAATTGACGAATTAAATTCGAGATATCTTTATACCAAAAGAATGATCTTTCTCTGAATATAAAGGTCACTTCGAACTTATGAAAAAATAATTTCACAGCGCTACGTGAAATAATTAAATTTCTGGTCTCCCGTCTTTCACAATGGACGTCATCAGACAGATGGAAAAAGCTGATCATTCAACTTTTTGTCTTGATTCAGTAATTATAAGCAAAGGTTCAAAGTCATATATTTTTTGCACATATATCCGGTATTCCCGTTGTTGAAGCATTTTTAGTGAAAAATGAAGATGAAGATGATATTTTCAACGAAGCGTCACCTAGTACATTCGCTAAAATGTCTCTAAATAAAATACAATATAGGCCACATATTTCGGAAAAACTCACAAAAAATCGTGCGCGAAATAACTTTGCATATTGAATTATAGGCCACACCCGCGCCATTTTTGTCTGCTCCAGAATTCAAATTATTACGAAGTCCATAATCCGCTCGGCCCAACGCACAAGATTTAAAATTGTCCGCGAAGCCACGAAGCCATTCGAACTTATAACAGGAAAATCAACAGGTTTTGCCTTTGGACGCTGAATTTTTATTTGTATTTTTCTGCCGGTCTAAACGGTTTTTGGTCTCGAAACCCTCTGATGAAAATCTTTATTGGGTTCAGAATTGTATCTTACGTAAATATCATACTGTCCGTTTAATTGCAGTTGTTTCCTCGATTATTGTAGATAGCGAGAAAAATTCTCCAGCCACGAAATAATGACGAAAATTTTTTCAATATCTTGACATTCCACTTTCAAGTCAATGAACAGGATAGTAGGGATCGAGTTTTTTTTCTTTCTTCGTTCTTCTCCCCTCCGAAGCGTCACCTGGTCCGGGTTGGGGGTTCCGCTTCCGGTTTCCGCCGGTGGGCAGGGACTTCCGAACAGTGCAGACCCAATGAGCACCCAGCTAAACGGAACTTCAGCAACCCGAAAAAAAAAACTGTGAAATCAGCATCACAACCCCAGGGTTTTCGTGTTTCACTACGTTCCCGAACGTTGTAGTGCTTAAACCAATTGAAGCGGTTCAGTCGGAATATTCCGTGTGTCCCTTTTTTAATTTCCGGATTGCTCGTGTAAGCAGCGAGGAAATTCAAAATTCCTCTCCAAAATTCCCTTCAGTGACAAAAAAAAAAAAAAAGAAGTAAGAAGATAGTGAGATTTTCCTGGTCTCTGAAATATCATCACGACAATCTTCTCCGATTATGAAACGTGTCGAAGGCGGGGATAATTTTCTTTCCTTTTTTCACGCATTTATTCTCAGGAAAGATAAAAACTTCCATCGCGCCTTTCCTCATTTTATTTTCGCCTGATTTCGAACAAACGCGGAATTGGGAACGATCGGAAAAATTAATATCGCCGCTCATTTGAAACATTAAAGAGATTGGAAAATATCAATTTCCTGGCTGCTCGGCGTAGAGCCTGGCTGGGATCGGAAAACCATCGCTGAAACTATTCCTTTTCCCCAGACAGATCATGTTGTGTCACCCCCACGTCATCATCATAATCCCTGTTCATTCGGTTGGTTTCAGGTGATTTTTTTTTTTTTGAGAAAGTTCTGACAGTGTCTTCAATTCCGCAAACGTTCTTATGTATAAAGCGCTTCGAAATCAAATTCGGTCAAGTTCAGAAAATTTGGAAATACGGATGAACCACTCGAAGTCAAATTTAGAGGGACTTCACAAAAAAAAATTTTGAAATGAAAACATTTTCCAGTTAGAGAATTTGGCTCCATTTATTTGGTGGGTTATTCAATGGGTATTATTGCCTGTCCAAATTTTTATAACTGTCAATTATTCATAGATATCGATCCTGCACGCAGGATCGCCTCATCTGTTTTAGAGAATTTAAAAAATTTGCCTTTTCTGTATTTTCTGGAAATATTTTTCTAAAATTTACTTTCAATTTAGTATCAAAAAAAGAAAAAGGAGGTTTAGACGAAAAATGTTCAAGCTGAAGAGGTTTCATCGGATTTGACTGGAGGGTTTTGACCGAAGATTTGAGGGATTGGAAATCCGAAATTCCGATTTATTCGTAGGTTTTTCTTCATTTGAGATGAAGTTCAATATTGGAAGTTTTCGAAAATTTCGAAGTTCCTTCGATGAGCTATTTATCGATTAAAATGGGGGGAAATTTTACAATCAGTGGATTTCCTTCCTATTAATGGTCGAAAATTCCGGCGCGGTGATTCTAATGCCCACCTTTTGAAATCTTGAATATCATAAATAATACTTCAAGTTAAAATAACTCACTGAAATAAAGAGAAAAGAATTCGATCATACTTCATAAAAGATCGTGCATGACGTTTCAGCCGCGCCGCAATGTATAGATGTGCTGTGCCGGGGTAGGTTTTATTACAGATATTATTTGAAAAATAAATAAAATCACCAAGCTGCGAAGACTTTGGATTTGGTGAAAGAACGAGATTGTTTTGTATCGGAATAATGGAAAAGGCGGTGTCAAATACGATGAGCACCTGGAGTCAAACAAAATAATTCCTCGGCTCGGAAAACCCCCTTTTCTTCCCATAAAGTAAATCGCCGGAAGAATTGGTACCCGTCTGTTGCAGATTTCAATTTCCTGTCTCGTTTATCTGTCGAGAAAAGAGGACATCCAGTGATAGCTACGAAAGACGATCTTTGTGGTACAGGTCTGTTTTTTTTTAAATTTATTTACGTGCTTCTTCTGAATCGTTGAACTCGTCGATTTCAAGCCACCAGATTTCATCGAAGTATGAAAAACTGTTGGTGGTAATAATGCAAAACCCTTTTCCGAATTGAAAACTTGAAGCATAATAAAATATATTCAGGATTTTGGGTTTTTATGTAATACATTACCAACAGTGCATGATGAATCATGATGTTTTGAGAGCAGTACCTTTTTAACTTTGAATTGAAGAAAAACTTTTCAGAGCAGTGAATAAATAAAATAATAAGGTAAAAAAGTATAAAAGTCGGAATTTATTTATTAGAGAACACAAAATCTTCTTAATCTTGTATCGATCCGAGAGAATGTTACGATTTTTTGAAGAATTTTAATCTTGAAATACGGTTTGAATTTATTGTTCAGACATGAAGAGACATTTTGGATGCTGTACCGTTGAGTTTAGTTCCTCCACAGCTTCGGCTCAGGCCGCACTGTTTTTTTAACAGTCCAAGAAATAAATGTAATCTTTGCAAAATAAGCTTAGCTGGCTTCCAAATACATCTTTGTGCTGCTGGAGGGGCATTTTTGTTCCGTACCCACGAGACGCAGAATAGTTTTGGAAGCAGTAAGTCAGTCGTCGTTTTCCCTCCTCCATCGCGTCGCCATTCCTCATCTCGTTCCATCCTCATCGCGACGACGAGTTTGCAATTAATTACCACCTCTCGAAATTTAAACACACGAGAGCCCCTCGCCGGGGAGAAAAAGAAGTCATCTGCGATGACTTTTTTTCTTTTTTCATCTCGCGGAAGGAAGGAAAAGACGCGAGTTTCGTTTTTCTGCTGCCATCAACCCTGAGCTGAAAATCTGAGAATCTCACGGGGCGCTCAGTTTGCGATCGTCTCACAGGGGCTTATAGATTAGTCCCTGTATAATTATTTGTGCAAATCGAGTGACGAGGGGTTCCATCCCCTTCTTCGACGTCGACGTCGTCGGCAGCCTTGGTGAAAAGAACGGATACAGAGGGATTCGGCACGCAGAGTTCAGTAACTTCCAGTCCTTGCCCGATTGGGACCCGATTAACACCTCTATATTGTGCCAATTTTCACGATCGGAATTCCGTCTCGAGCCCCTTGGAATTTTTTTTTTCTTCTTCATATGATATAACCCGAAGTTTTCCTTTTTCTTAGCGCTGAGCTTATCGTCTGGTTTTTGAGAAGTTAGAATATGATTTACTGTGCAATACTTCCAGCCGACGCAGAATAAAAATGTCTTAAGGAAAAGAGACAAGTAACCTGCAATTTTATTGATTTTAATATTTTAAAAATCGGTCGAAAGCGATTACATTTATGAACGTTTTTGGCTAGATGGAATAAAATTATTCGTTACAGTAGCTTCAAGACATTGTCCGATTGGGACCCAATTAAATCCTCTATTGTGCCGAAATTCTGTCAAAGCTCCAGCGCCTTCAAAATACTTTGTGTTACTTGAATTGAAATTTTTCATATTTTGTAAATCGTAGAATCCTATGGTTCTTGAATATTTGACGATAGATTTTGCACATAATAATGCCTTCCGTTATTTTTATATACCGTATAACTACATTGACAAAGAGACATTCAACTCGAGCGTAAGAGCGTTTATTAATTTTTCACAATTCCCATTTTGATTTCTGGTGAACTCGAAAACATTTTCTGAGCGAATATCATCAAATAATAAATTGTGGATTGGCATATTATAAAAGCATAATTACTTTTTACTTAAAAAGGCAACACGTTTTCTGAGTTCTTCTGCGTCGACCAGAGTATGATGCAGAACTGTATTTGTATTTGTATTTGATGATCATGATGATCGAAAGCGTTCGGGAAAATATGTTAAACCCGTGATTCGAGCGTCTCCTTCGTTTTCATTTTCGAGGGATTAAAAAAAATTTTTTTTAATTAAAAACGAAATTGCAGGGAAGAAAGAAACCTAAGCATGTCAAATTTCGTAAAAAGTGAACATTTCTCTCCGCCGAGTTCGTCATCTGCTCCCAACTCATCCAACGCTTGTTCCGACGGGGACCCGGAATCTCGCGAACTCGACTTGAAGGAAGAACCAGAAGTGGTTGTCGACGACGAGGAAGACGACGTCGACGACGAATCCAGTGGAGACAACGCGGTCCGGAAGCCGGATATCCTGCAATCATTGAAAGTTCCGGACGCAGCAACAGCAGCAGCAGAAGTCGCAGACACGGGCCCGCAAATCCCGTCGTGGTTCCGGTTCCCGTTTTACGCCGCCGCTGTCGCAGCAGCTGCTGCCAGCAAATCCCGAACCCTCGAACCCGTCGACAGCAACGATGGCGACAATGACAACGACGACGATGACGAAGGAAGCAATAAAGAGGACGACGACAGGATCAAGGAAGAGTTCCCGAGATTCCATTTCAGCAAGAAACCCAACACCGAATCGACTGTTCAATCGAAAAGGATTCCCGTGACCCCGGAGAAGCCTGGGGACAGAAGCTGCGGACCAAACCACAATAATAATAATAATAATAACAATGACAATAATAGCAACAATTTGAACATGAGGGGACACCCGGGCATCATTCCGGTGTCGTGGACAACGATGAGCTCGACGCCGACGCCGACGACGAATCCGTGGTTGACGCAGTTCCCGTTTCATGTTCCATTTCTGCACGGGTTCCCGCACAATCATCATCATCATCAGCAGCAGCAGCAGCAGCAACAGCAAGGACAACACTTGTCATCGTCGGTGGTTTCTCCTCATCAGCAGCTGTCGGCGGTGACGAGCGTGTCGGCGACGACGTTGACGCCTGCAGTGGCGAGTGTCAACAACCCTATTGAGCAGTTCGGCCGGATGCTCGGTTTCGACCCGCTTCTGTTTCCTGGCGGACTTCCTGCTTTCCGTGAGTCGTGTTATTTTTTTTAAAGCTTTTTGTCGCACTATTTCTTTCAAAGAAGCGTTAGGCTACACTTCTTTTTTTTTCCAAAACCTTTACTCAAAAGCTTAGATGCAGGCTTTAATGATCGAGAATTTTGTGGAAGGTTAAATTTACTGCTCCTACCATATTTTGAGATAATAAAAAAATTAATATTTATTTTGGAAATGTTACGTTTTAAGTATGTTGGTGAAATTTAGATTCGTGTGAACCTCCATTTTCAGTGTTTACGTAAAATACAAAGCATAAAAAATCGAAACTTCGTCACGTGCAAAACACACTGAATTCCTTCCTTAAAGAATGAGCACTTTGGCATTACACGAAAAATCCCTTATTTGCTTCCTAATTTGTCTTTTGATAGTTTTGAATGACAATTATGCTCAAATAAAGCAAATGAAGCGCTAACGTTTCCGTTATTTTTCTTACTTCTTTTTTTAAAATGCAGACAATTATACTGCGTAAACTTGTTGTGATAAACCCCTTAAAGTCTTCTTTGACTAAAAAAAAATGCGTCTTTTAACTCGAAATAAGAAATAATGGTTGAGGTCTTGACTATAGGGCTTAAAATGATTAAAACAAACGGTTTCTCGAAGTTTCATACAATAAAATATCCAAATTGTCTGAGTTCGCAATCTCCCGATTGATTTTAATATTCGAGATAATCTTTGTGCAAATCATAAATTCCATTTTAGAAAGCTGTGCCATATTTCAGGGCAATTTTGAACACAGCAGCTCCGTTTTTCGCTCTGCTCCTCATCAACCTTGATGAATTTCAACTTCGATGATTTTTCTAGGAATAATCGCACATTGGACAATTTTCCGGATCCGGGTTCCGAAGTGATATATTTTAATCATTGGTTATAACTCATAAAATCTGCTGAAGAGCACATTATTGGTAGTATTTCGAAATACCGTAGCGTCGATCACTTGCGTCGGATCTGATTCATCTGAAATCAATGTGGACCTTTTCAAAAATATAGCTTCTTTGGAGCTTTTTAACAAATTAAGAAATCGCCGGTGGCTTGTAAATTTATTTGTTTCGTATTTTATTTTTCAAAAGGAATTAAGCTCGGATGACTTTCGTTGCTGAAATTAATCTTGTGGCAGCTGGACGCGAAAGGAGCACCGGCACGTGCGAGTAGAGCGTGTCATAAATCCTGACAGCGTTATACGTCGATTACTGACCATTAATTAAACCGTATAGTCCCCTGGATAATTTAACACTCAAATACCACGAGTATTTCTAAATCATCCAATTCTTCAACGGCCACAATAATGGAAAATCCTAGTGATGATTGAACCATTAAATGTTTTTTCGAGCTATTATCAAATGCTGAACGCGCGCGATGTAGAATTTTTTTTATAGCAGCAAGAATCGGTTTTTAAATTATACCTGAAAGTTATGGAATTTGCTGGTAAATGCGATTATTATTTAAACTTGGAAACAGCGGCTTATAAATAAATTGTAAACGTTTTCAGCGGGCATTCAAGAGGTATTCAAGGCGTATTTTCTTTTCTACTGTTAATTTTGGGCTGATTTTTAGCATCCGCTTTTTTGAAAAAAGTATTCACGTGATTATAAGCCAGCACGTGTGATTATAGGCAGCAACCTTTTTTTCTGGGAGGCATTTGTAAAATAAACTTGAAGAGTTCGCAGAAAACTTTCGAATTTCTCTTCGGAAAATGTGGTTAACGCAAGCAATAAAAAGGGATCGCATGCTATTTGCAAAAAATACTTGATTGTTAATAATATTATATGAGAAGGGTTGACAACTCATTTAATCCTGAAACATTCTTTAAAAAAGCATTAGGAAAACATCTTTGAAAAAAAGTGGGCGTTTTCAATATGTAAGGGGACTTTCTTACATTTTTCTACAGTATTTAGCTCGATATACAGTAATCCCATCCAATTTATCCCAATTATATTGGCTAAATTTCTCTATAGTCTTTGCGGCCTGTCCTCAAAATATCTTGATGATATAGGCCGCATATCGAATATTTCACTGCGATTCCAATGAGGGATGCGATGAGGCCTACGATCACGAAAATATATTCGTTCCGAACATCAGTTCAAAATGAAACGCAAATCGTACAGTTTTTTTCTTTTTCACCACGGCAATTACGTGCAGTAGTTCGGTTCAAGGAGAAATCAACCGAGAACAAAAATATGGGGAAGCACTGGGATGCATTCAATGCCCTCAGCGAAGGATGAGAGTTGAAATCGTTCGGCCCATAAACCACGCGAAGCTCATCAAAAAGCGGGTTCGTTTTATGGTTCTTCTTTTTTTTTTATTCACCCCCCCCCAAAAAATGAAATAAAATAAACTCGGGGCTGCTGCGTTTGTGGTCTTCGTGCGGCACGCGACCAATTATGGTGAAAAATTATGGCTGGGGCCTCAGTTCAGCGTGGCGGCGACTGAAATGAAGCAATAACGCACTGGGGAAAATTAAGTGATGTTCTTATAGCCGCACACCTTGGGGGCTCTCAACCGGTAATTTTCGCTTTCCATTTGAACCCCACACCCCTTTTCCCCATCTTGTAAAACGAGTTAATAAAAGGTGATGATGAGGGGCTTCATTAAGACTCGCGTCCCATTTGAGAGGTAAATGCGGAGTTTTCATAACCATTCAATCATTACATCGCGTCAGTTTTCTTTTTTTTTTTTCGTTCTTGAATTACGAAGGGGTTTCTCAAAAACGACTAATCGCATACAACCATCGTAATCCAGGAAGGGAAGGTTTATTATTTCTTAAAGATGAATCCCACTCTGTCCAAATAAAGATTCCACGCAAATAATTTACTTTTCAAGTTATGGGTATCTGATCCATTTCCAACAGGAAAGAGACGAGTTTTTCAGTATTTTCTACAAAATGTCCGATATTCGAAGTGCATATCACAAAAACCGGGGACGTTTCCAAAAATCGGATTTTTTTGTGAAAATACGTATGTTATCGGCTGAGATGTTGAAGAATAAGGTACCTGGAACCTCTTGTGTAGCAGTGTACAGCAGTAATTTCTTCAAAATTCCACTGAAAATTCTAATAAAAATCAGATTATAATAAATAAAAATCTGACGCAAAATGTACTCTTGCCATGTTAGCACAAATTTTGCAGAGCTTGGTCCTGTTCGAAAAATCATCGCACGCGACGTACATTTGAAACGGCAATCAAGATCGAAACAAAAAAATTGAAATGTGCAGTACCTGCATAACTTCAAATATAATATTTGAATATACCTGAAAATTTCGACTCACGATAGGTCAAGATGTTTTGAGCTTAGTGAAGGATCTGCTATTGATTTACAGCGGTATTGTAGTGGCAATACAGTACTTTAAAGGGTGATATGGGCTCGTTTTCTTCATCGTTGTCTGGAGGAATTTAAAAAAAATTATTTTCAACTGTCGAAACTCCCTGATGACCCTGTTTTGTTCGAAAAAAAGAATTGCAATGCCATCAGTCATTAATTGAAAAATGTTATCGCACGATTAGGGATCGTAATTCTAAAAAAGAGACAAAAGAAGTGTCAATATATGCAGTACTACAGTATTTCATCCGTTTAAAATATTTTATTTCACGTTGATTATTGGTTATTTTTTCAAGACGCTTGACGCATAAAATAACATAAAATCTATTGATAGAGTCGTGAATGCTGGCTCGAAATAGGTTGACAATTTTGCAACCGGGCCATGTTTTTAGCTTGCAATAAAATTGCGGGATATACAAAGCCGTGAAGAAAGCTGGTCACGATGCTTCATGAAAAGAAGTTTTGTCCGCTGAACTACGGATTAATGACGCATTGATGATTACGGATGAGAACTTACCCCATTTTCCCACGGGATCTGATTTCATGCACTTAGTCACTTATAGCAGCACAACCATTAACTAAATCGATGGATCGATCGGCCTCGGTGCGGACAGATGCTCATCAGCATCCTCTCATCCTCCCCCATTTTTCTCTATTTTGGATAAAAGGCCTATTTTTTTCTCATCATTGTTCCCTCTCGTTTTTTCTTTCTTTTCTTTTTCAAACGTACATTGGGTGAAAACATGTCACGGAAAAAGCAGGGTTTGTGGGCGGTACGGAAACTGATCGCTTTTTCAGTGCAAGCATTTCGTGCCAGAATATGTTCAGTGAGGTTCAGCATCCACGAATAGCAGCAAGTGAAAGCACGTGATGATTAATTTTTAGGTACTTAAGTTTAAATTGGAGTCATCAACATTAAATTACTTCTAACTGAGCGAATGGAAGAGCTGAGTATATGATAATATGATACTTTTTCAAATTTTAATCATTTATATATGGGGTGGAACACACCGTGTCGGCAAAGGTTTTCTGAATTCGGGAAGGTTTTGAAAATTGTCTCTTGAATTAAGATAAGATTTTCGCGAGAAGTCGTGAACGATACTTGATGCTGTATTTGAAACGGAAGTGTTTTTCTTTCGATGAGAGTATTTGTTCCAATACGCATGACAAATTTAGTATTTATTATTCTAAGAAAAAATATAGTATTTAAACTGGATACACAGTGGTACAGAAAAACAGAACGCTAATTCATTTTGATGAATGGGTTTAGCTATCAAAATAAAAATGAGAGCATGAGTGCAACTCATTCAAATGCTTTTCGATCGATGTCCAGATTTGTGTTTGATTGTGACCCTTTTTTTTGTCGAACGAGAAAGCCGTGCATTAGAAGTTTGCTCTTGCTTTATTTCAAGGTTTGAATGAGTTAGGAAAAATGTTGTCCTAATTCCACGCGCCCTGAAGGGATTTGAAATCAGCAAGCAAGGCAAAAAGTAATTGCCACTGTTGGAAGGGTTTCTTGATTAAGGCTGTGCGAGGGAATTTGCTGGTCTCAATGTGAAAGGAAAAATAAATATTTTTTAAAGTTATGGCGGCAGAATGTAGCTTTATTTTCTTGTTGTCTCAGACTCACTGATTGCGAAACAATATTGCATTTGTTTGCTCATCAACGTGTGATCATGCTATGATGCATAATCGTCAGGGAAAAAAAACAGATTGAGTTCTGGTGCCAAAATACATCCTTTCATATACAGTACAGTATATAGTTGGGGAATCTCGGGTTTAAACGGATTTGCTTATAAGTTTTTTTTTTTATTATTGAAGCATTCGGTAAGCAATTCTTAATTATTTTTTTTTTAAGGGAGGGGGGCGGTGTGAAAGCGTAATTTTTTTAAATCTATGTTTTGGGCAACCCTTCGTGTCATGTCGTACGTGTCGAAGACCACGATTTTTATTCTTCCGGTTTTATTTTGCCAGGGGTCAGAAGGGGGTGTCCAATGTGATTTGATTTGGTCCCTGGGGGGCTCATTTTCGTTTGTGGACGATGATACTCTCTTTTCCCATGAACGTGATCGACGAGTTTCCGGAACGAATCGATCACACGGCGTCGGAGTATATTTGAAACGCTGGTGTTATTTCTGCGTACAACGATTCATTCCGGCTATCATCAGAAAATCGCGGCTCCTTTTTCGCCATCATTCACTTCTGCCTGCTTCGGAGGAAATATTCCCGAATTCGATTGCATTTGCAAAGATGGGGGGGGGGGGGGGGATATTACCTTCAGTCACCAGCAGTGGAAGGTTTGTTCAGGCCGATACGAAACCAAAGCAGGTACAGGTACGAGTTTTTTTTTCCATCTTTGACGAAGACATTAATCCTGTGAATCAAATTTGGCGATGATAAAGGATACTGGCTGAATTTTTTGCTTCCCACGATCGTTTAACACGAGCGCTTAATACGAGAAGAACGAATTTTTTGGTCCGCGAACTTTAAATGACATCGAAATGTGCGGGGATCATATTGCAGGGAATTATTGTCAGCTAATTGTACGCGATCAACAGTCGTAAAAACCCTCCCCTATTATACGTCAACCCAAGGTTCTTCCGTACCGAGGGGACAATAAGAAAAAAGAAGGGAAATGCTTGGTAAAATCATCGTGATGTGTCGCGTGATGCTGATCTGTTATCATTCTTACGCTGTGAACAGTAAAAATAACGCAATTTTTGTCATCAGTTTCAGGGACCGTGGCTACAAAAAAAAGAAAAGAAAAAGGTGAATATAATCGTGATGAGAACCCGCTGATAAACGCGGTAATCGGGGTTCGTCAAACGCGACCCTCGTTGATGGTCCATTGCCTGCGTTAATTGCACCAGGATTCTACCGTAATTTGGGGTGTACGAAGAGAATATCATCCTGCACAGAACATTGCTTTATACAAAGTGGATTGAATATTTTTTCCTTTTTTTTAAATACCGAGAAGGTCTTAAAATTGATATTCAGTCAACTTCTGCTTCAGGCGAACGCGACGATGAACAATTTTTACTTTTGATGCAATTCGGTGTTTTATTATTCCTCAGGATCGTGATTCATTGAAGCATACGTTAATTTTATTCTTGAAAGACTCTCCGGGTATAAGAAATCAGCCAAGTGCTCGATCTTGAATTTTTGGTAAAATATTAATAAATCAAAATCAAAATGACCAGTGTAAGAAGTAAAATGTCCTTTTATCGAGCTATTCATATTCAAAACACGCTTAAATGTTCCTAGAATAATGATGCATTTTTTATGCAAAGCAGCATAATTTTTCAAAATATATAAGCCTGAAAAAAGCCAAATTTTTGCTTGGGCCTCCTTTTTTCCGATTAGCGAACGATGCTGAATTCTTTTAGCGCTTCTCCTTTTTTTTTTTTTTTAGGTTGGTGAGGCTCGATTGTTGTTCAACAAGGCAAACAGGGGTAAACGTTGCTTTTAATTTTTCTCATGTTTTCCCCCGCAATTCCCGAATGGGTGAAGGGAACTGGAGGATTGTATTAAATTGTATTTTTGTGAGGAGAGTGTAACCCGTGCGTGGGAACTGAGGCAATTTTACCTGGCCCTCGTCGCCCCCGATTAACCCGTGCCACGGATGATCCATCATGTTATTATACGCCGCCAGGATGATCCTCATTCTCTTCCGTCGAATATTTTTCGTTGTTTATTCGAAAATGAATAAAATGATAGACAGATCTTTGAATCTGCGATTCTTGCTCTGACGGTCAGGACATTTTGATTTTGATTTCAAATTGAACGCATATTAGAATTCGCTTTTAACTGTGTCCGAAAGTTAGACGTTAGCAGAGTCGCAACCCCGAATACTCGAATTTTGAGAAACTTCCACGAAAACAGGCCCTGAACAAAAATTAGTGTTTTTGTTAAGTCAACCCCTATTTTTTTGGCAAGCTTCCAAAAGGTTTTTCAATTTATCTGCCGCTAAGTCTTTCTACTCGCACTGGAACTTTTTATCGCTTGCCTCCAGTTATTGCAAACATTCCGGTTAGATAAAAAAATGCTCATCAGGTCCGAAACAATCACAAGAAAATTCACCAACATAATTGAATAGCCATGGGGTTCTGTTGCAACGTACTGTATTACCGTACATCTTTTATCATTGAATATTCTGTAGATGTCAGACCAGGCGGAACACGGTGTAAGCAAATTGTAAAATCAGCATATAATTTAGGCTTTTCGAAAAAAAGAAACCTCCTTTGCCACTGTCATGCATTGAGTAACTGAATCTTGATAGTCAGCCCTATTTCATGTCGGTTTCTTGAATTCCCTGAGATGTGCATTCGCGAAAAAATCCAGCCATGGACCCAGAAATAAGACGTGCATTTTATTTGTACGATTTTACGTGCACAATCATCTTTATTTGTCAATCCCTCGGTCATACAAAATCAGAAGAACAAGGGTTTGACATCGATATGTTTTGTTCCAATGTCCTATCGACGATACATTGTATAATTTTCGGTAATTTAAAGCACATAATTTATGCACGTAATAAAATACTTTAAATACATAATTTAAACTACATGAAATACATACGTTAAAATACATAAAATTCATAAGTTAAACTACATGAAATGCATACGTTAAAATACATAATTTAAAATACATAAGTTAAAATACGAGTACATTTAAAATCCATCAGTCTGACGCTCTTCGGAAAGCAGTTTTGCCTGTACTGTATTCGAATCTTCGAAACATACGCAAAATGCGCCTATTCATGAGTGAAACCTGTTACCCGTGAAAATAGCCACTTTCTATCTCGACTATTTTTTTTTTATTGTGTAAAGTTGAGCTAATTTTATTTTGGAAGAATAGGCTTCTTCCTGGAAGCATTTTTCGTATGCGTGTTAGTGGCGCCATATCCGGAGACACACGTACAAAATTAGATTTGACGTCAGATGAAGTCAGGCTCGATTTCCCGGCCTGATAATATTTTTCATCAACCTTTCAATCATTGACTTGCGTCCGGAAATACGTTGATTTGAGTCACGATCGAATGAGGAGACGTAAAGCGACAGAGAAAGAGAGCAGGTGTTGGGTTCCAAAAAACAGCGCGACGAGCGATGCAAATCGACGACGGAAATTGACCCAGGGCAGGTCACATTTTTTCTGATGAATTTTCGACGAGTATTTTTTTTTCTTATTTCTCCTTTTATCACGATGTAATTGAATGTGCTGCGAGAACTACATGACATGTATACAATACAGTACAGTGTATTATTTCGTTTGGAGAACTTCTAAAACCCGCGTATTTCTGGTTGATTCTTCTATAGACACGGGCACTGCTGTGGTCTGATGCACTCTCTAGATTTGTTCGGTCACAATTAATAATCCTAACTGGACGAGCTACTTGGTGAGAGCTCGATCTGTTAAGAGAAAATATTACTTTCCAAGTAGAAATCAACAAAATTTGGAGATTTCGCAGAGGTTTTAATTATTAGATGAGCAAAGATTACCGAAAAGGCTCCTGCGCAGCAGTTTATTCCTAGCGTCAATTTCACGCAGGTATAAGCATATGACAGGGAAATATCTTTGAATTGTATGTTCATTGAGTTGGTCTGGTCAGTTTGCTGACATGACCTTTATTGATTTAAGCTCAAACACAATAAGGGAGCAATATCGGAATCCGGGTGATGGTCACTTGGTGATGATGTACTCAAGTTCATCAGCTTCAATTTCCCAAGTACTTGCAAGTTTTATATCAATGTTGATGAGCACTTGGGGATATAATTTTGTCTTGAATTGTTCAGAAAATGAATCGGGTGTAATAATAATCTAAACGATTTTGAAGTTCGTATAATTTGGCTTTTCTCAGAAAAGCCATAACTTTTTTTAAAACTTTTAATGCATTAGGCGTTAAGGGCAGGCGTTAATTTTGAAGTCAACTGGTTATAAAATAAAGAAACTCATTGGTTTAAAAATCAAGGACACAGAAACATAATTTCAATAAACCAGTTTGAGTGAAAGGTTGTGATTTCTCATCATGAAATGGTGAGAAGGACATTTCAGAAGTGTCTGCAGCACGTATGAATTTGTGACAAGATTTCAAAGCAGAATCTTTAAAGCTTTCATGGAATCAATGAAAGGTCTCAAAAAGTGATTTAATAATTTTTTCAATGTTTTTCAATTGTAGCACAGGCTTTCTCGACTTGTTGGTCAACAACTGGCGTTTTTAATTAAGCTTTAATTAATTTCTATGATCAGGAACTTGTTCATTGGAAAATGGTTTTCAGAGGCAGTATCATTAATAAAATATGAAACTTGCAAGGTTGAACCTTGTTGCTTTTGAGTGATTGGATACACTTTCAGCTCTCTGTCGTCTCTTTATGCCAGCAACCCAACGAGCGAATATTTGGAAAATTGGTCAGAAAAAATTGAATACAGTATATACGGTATATGAGAAAAAAATATACGGTAGTTTTCTATTTTAGGTATAAAATTACAGCTGTACGCAAACCTCAGAAATTAGCATTCCATTTTTTTTTTCATAGAAAACCGTAGATAAATGAATGCATTGTGCGCTTGACTAAATTGTAATGATCAGCATTTCTAGCCTCAATCTGCACTAGTTCATTGCTCCGTATCAGACTTCTCACAACGTCACCTTACTCCTTCAAACTGAACAAAAATAAAGTGGAATAGCAATCAGGAAGTCATAAAATATTATTTTTAAACTTCTTCCATTTCCCTCAGGTCAACGCGATTTCAACAAGTGAAGCGCAGCACTGGTGAAGTAACCAAAATACTTCCGAACAAAAACCTGGCGACTTAAATTTATCTATCCCTATATATAAACATCTGGTTCAGCACTCTGAAACCATCGGCCAAATTTTTTTTAAATATTTATCTCAGCGCGTCGGAATTCGTAGCTGAACCTCGGTCGGGAATAATCCCGAAGCACGCGAGTAATTTCCGGTCTTATATAATAATGGTGTGATTATTTTTTCTTCTGTGTTATCGTCGTTATCAGTGTCAAGAAAGCGGAGGAGGGACCGAGGTCCGAGGCGACAGAGGACGACATTCAGCTCAGAGCAAACCCTGAGGTTGGAGCTGGAGTACCAACGAAGCGAGTACATTTCCAAGCCGAGACGTTGCGAAATGGCCGAGGCTCTGCGATTGACAGAGACCCAAATCAAGATCTGGTTCCAAAATCGCAGAGCCAAGGACAAGAGGATTGAGAAAGCCCAGCTCGACGTGTCATTTCGGTAGGTCAATAATTATTGTTGCGATGAGCCTCCGTGTGCGCGATTTTGATACCGATTTATTTCCATAAATATTTTTTATTTTTATTCTCTCATCGGAAAGAGGATGGTGTGGAATAACGTCGTCATTCCAACACTGGATTACTGTCGTCAAGCCTATCGTGGAATAAACACGTAAAAAAAAATCTTCCCGCACTTCACAACTAGACCAACATCATACAGCAAAAATTTCCCAAGTCCCAACATCTCCAGTAATACATAAAGGCAAAGTTATTCCTGACCATCGGTGACAAGTTTACCATATTTAATCAAGTACCATGCGCCCTCAAGTAAGGCGTGCACAGGTGTTTTTGAATTGGAAATTTTGCTAAAATCGTATACCCGAGTCAGACACAAACCCCAATTTTTAGTGAATCTGAAACCAAAAAAATTCAAAAATAAAAACAAATTATTGACTTTAGACATGAATTGAACAAAAATCTGATCAATTCTCAACTGTTTCAGTACAGAAAAGTTTTCTTGTTACATTTGTTCCAAATTTCTCCATTATACAATTAAGTATGATGCACACATAATTTCCTAAAACTTCTTGGAAAATTTGTAAAAAAAAAGGGGGTGTGCGTTTATGATGCACATCCCTTTTTTTCTTCTGAAATTTAAAAAAAAAGGTGCATGTGGTACTCAAGTAAACAGGGTAATTTTCAGTGAGATTATTTCAGGCTGACGAGGTTGGGCCTGACGACGTTATTCCAGCCAGCCATCAAAAAAGAGAAAGGTATGCATTATTTCAACAGCGGATAAATGCTTAGCATGTGTCACTTTCCGGCTGCTGACTAAGAAGGTTCTCATTTTCTTTCGAATACGCCAGCGACGATCAATGAAGCGTCACGCACATTTTTTTGACCATCAACAGTCGCCAGTGTCTTGATTATACTGCCCTAGTAGTGTTGGTAATTAAGATGGGATCTTTCAGTCCTTCACTGATTTTGAAATACAATTTTGAACCTCCAATAACTGGAACCTCTTCAAATCAAATACCACCCTAAGTTGATTTTATTTTCAAGTCCCTGCCTGGATTCCTCAATAAACAATGCATTAAAAACCTCTCTCTCCAACTCAAAGGCTTTTCCTCTCAAACCACTTTAAATTGAATTTTCTTAGGTCTTTTGGCTATTAATTTCTTGACACAGGAAAGAAAAAAAGCGATAAAAAAGTAACTTCAAGCGTTTTGAAAGGAAGTGAAAGAATAATTTGGAAAATGAACCCCTGCCTCCAAGTTCAACATCCTGTCAACTCATTCAAGAAGCAATTCAAGGTCCAGAATATCAATTCTTATGTGTTTCTCCACAAGAAAAATGCTCGTTTCCCAAACTCGAAACTTCCCTAACTCGAATTGTTTTCGCTGGTCCCTTGAAATTTGACTCAGAAAGGTTTAAGTGTATCAGGATTTTAAAAGATTTAAGGGTTGAGGAGTTTCGATTCCCCTTCAACCAATTACGGATCACGCAAATAAAAATCTTTGAAAGTCTCATGCCAATTTTACAAACTACCCTCTGAAACACTCAACAAACACAGGAGTGGCAACTGCTGATTTAACTTTTTTTAAATCGAACTCAGTGGAGGATTTCGAAACTGCTGAAGAATAAATAAATAAATAAAATATTGTAGGTATTGCACAGCTCATCTTTCGTGACATTCGAATATCTAATGTTCGAGTGTAAATGCCATGTCAAGGGGGGAGGGGGGGTCTCTTTTTTTCCTCGTTAAATTCGGGCAATTCAGGCGTATTTTTGCAGTCGGTTTGTTTTCGGACGACGTGCGCGCGGTTCATAATTCAAAGCGACGCTCGCTGCCTGTCGAATCTTTATCTCATTTCCACTGTATCTCGCTTATACACGTTATGTTCGTCACTCGTTCGCTGTTCTCATCGCGTGCACATCTGCACAAAACCCACTTGTATATATATATGAGTGTGTATGTGTGTGTGTGTTGATACGGTGTGGAACATGCATGCAGTTCAGTTTATACCGTTCAGCGGATCACCTGTGGGGCGTCCCGCTGATTTACGAACCCGTCGTCGGTGGTTCGTCACCTGTTTCCCGATACACCCATGTTCCACTGACAACCTTTTTTTTATTTTTCCTCGCATATATAGGGACTTAACAAAAGTTTTGTGCAATTTTTGTGAGACTAATGGACTTTTTTAACTAGCAGACGTTTTGCGATAAAAACATAAGTTTCGTTGAACTAACGGAATTTCTATGAGATTAAGAATGAAATGTGTGAAAACGTAAAAAAAAAATGAATAAATAAAAAAAATGACGTATGTCATGTTCCACTGACAACCTTATTTTATTTTTCCTCGCATATATAGGGACTTAACAAAAGTTTTGTGCAATTTTTGTGAGACTAATGGACTTTTTTAACTAGCAGACGTTTTGCGATAAAAACAAGAGTTTCGTTGAACTAACGGAATTTCTATGAGATTAAGAATGAAATGTGTGAAAACGTAAAAAAAAAACGTTCAGATTTCCCTGCGACCGAGATGACATTGGAACTGATTTGTTTCGAGGCTTCTTACATTTGCTCATCGATTGTTGAAGATCGTCCGAAAAAAATCTCAAGTTGCGAAGCACATTTTCAAGTTGATTCAAATCCTGAAAAGCTGGTATTATTGACCTTCCGTTGAGCGACTGTGAATAGTTGTAAAACCTTAATGACATTTTACGTTTCCATCATATCAGTTCCGATCATCGTGGCTATTGTTCGGGTGCATTTGTTGGCATTGCCGAATACTGTAACATAGATTATCATTTGATAGTATGTACAATATTGTATTCGTAAGATAAAAAAAAATTATAAAGGGATTAATGGTGTATTGCCATTTATTGCAGCAAATTTAGAATCGTAACCTGGATAATTATCCAATTAGATATAGGAATAACCCCATCCAGTAAAAATGACGATGTGTACATAAGCTGCTTGTTACAGTTGATCGGAATACAATACCCCGGGTATGCTAATTTTCACCTTGAATATTGCAAAAAAGCTATGATTATGAAAATTATGCTCATTTTTTTCGAAGTACAGTATATACGTGATTTCATGTCAGTTTTGGCCTGAGATGAGAAACGATGGATCGTGTATAGAACAATTTTATTAACATTACTCGATCGGACAGACTCAAGTTCCGAATCAAATTTTCTGGTGCTTCTGAATTTAAAAATGTATTTATTTTAACATTTCAACGCGAAATCGAGACGATTTTCTCGCTTTTTACCTTACCTTAAAATTTTCAAAGCCTGTCCAGCAGCACAAAACAAAATACACAAACTAGTTTTACGGAAACCTTCGCCGTCATCCAATTTTTTTTTATAATTACGACCGCTCCGAAGTTTAAACGGATTATTTTGTGCATTTCGTCCAATTTGAACATGTATTATCAAGAGTTTGGAGAGTAATTCCAAAATGTTCGGAGTTATGGTTAATGGTCACAATTTTCTGTCGAGGTGGAAAATTTGTTTTAAAAGTGTGATACTTGAAAATAAATACTGTACATGTACTGTTCTGTATACATGCCCCGTTGAATACTTTTCGAAGACTGCAAAATTCCGTCCATCCTTTACGCAATAATTTCGTGTTCTGTTTTCCCAAGTTCTGATGATATATTTAAGAGACGGACATTTTAAGAGAGTGGGTGGGAACATACGAAGGAATGTTTTTAGAAAGTAAAGCTTTTAATTAATAAATTAATAAAAAAAGACAGGAAAGCTCGTTTATGACATTTTTGGAGCGTTTTTTCCTGCAGCAGGTGGGCTGTTTAACGCGCAAGGGGGCGCGAGGCACGCTGTGAATCCGAATGACGCCAACTAATTTGGTGGAATATAGAAGAAACCTAATATGCTGCGAAGTTTGAGGGGGACGACGGTTACCAACACGGTCAAATAACCGTTTTCAATGTCAAATCACGTCATCTTCACCTATTCTTGCTTTCTTACATAGACTTCCTTGAGCTGATCTCATCCCACGTTTCGGGCAATTTTCTTGTTTGGGCTGCGTTTTTTGCATTTCATCGCGCACAGGATGAGTACTTTTTTACGCATAGGACAAAAACACGAGAAAAAAATTCTAGTGCGGACTATATTCGAAATACGTGAGAATATATCATAGTGAGTATTACCCATGTTTCAAATGAACATGAGAGAAAATACAAGCAGAAATTAATATTGTACAGGTGGACTCTCTCTTCAACAAAATTCAAGGTACCATAAAAAGAATTGTATTAGAGATAATTTTGTCATTGATAACCCCTAGAACATGGGGAGAAACCTCTATGGAACCAGATGAAAATTCGTTATGCAGAGAAAATTGTTGTAGACAGGATTATTTCAGTATTCATTATACTAAGTGCACCAGATTCTTCCGGACACTTTGTCGGATTTAACTTCAATATTGTTAGGATTATTGAATGTTTCAAAGGAATTTTCCGCCATTTAAATTTTTAAAAGTTCAAGGCTAAAATGCAACTGCTGTATGATTCATGCATTATTGGCCACAGTTTTCCTTAAAATTTTGAGAAAAATCTGCGGCCTAAAATTATACTGTATCTGCACAACATATCCGATAATTTCGTGGGACTTATAAATGAAGACGAACTGTGTGCTGATTTATCTACCCTTTTTCAATCAGTTGTTGAATGTTTTTGGCGCATTCTGACCTTGAGGTGGCCATTTGCAGATACAGTATTTATTCTGAAAGTACGAGTCCCTCAGATCAAAACCGCCAATGATGACTAATAATTTAATGTAATGCGAAAAATCGCCGAGGTAAAAATGGGTAGATGATCCGCAGGGATTCTCATTTAGTCGTATAACTGCCGTATCTTGAGTTTATCGTGATGGACAAACAGGGTATATGTTTCTGATAGTGCATTTGAACGTATTTTTGACACCAATGATGTTACCAAGAAGCCGGAAATATGTCAATATTTGTCAATGGGCCGGTAAAGCATGAAATCGTTTCAATCATGATCGTGTCGAGAAGATGATAAACATTGAGACGGCCAGATTGGTGCAAAGAATTCGAAAATATTCCGATGATTTCTCTCAACAGCCGCAAACTTAGTTATTGTTTTCATTATACCATAATTCCACGCAAAAAAAAAAAGCCGTCGATGAGACACGCATTAAGCGAATAAAAAAACTTTGGCTGATTCTTGCATGGAAACTTTTTAATGGTTGTCGTTCATCGCGAGCTTTTAGTTCCGGACGATTCAATTCGTGGGAACGTGACCATCAGGAAAAACTTCCGCGTTTTTCGGGAGGAGGAGGGGGGGCAATTACAGATTTACACATATATTTCCGGTTTGTCAACTGGTGCAGGGAGCATCATTCAACGAACATTAATCATTCTTGCCGAAATGCTTCTTCGTTCTTTTTAATATATCCTTGCAGGGATTTTGCTTAAACTTCTTCCGCACTTCTAAGGCTATGAAAATAAACAAGTTTCCAGGTCTAAAACAGGGAGTTGATGCGGTTTTCCTGCAGGTGGAGCTTTCTGTTATGAAAAGTGCTAGAGCACTGAAATCAATCGAGTTATTTTCGAAAAAATTGAAACTATGAAAATGAACAAGTTTCCAAGTCTAAAACAGGGAGTTGATGCGGTTTTCCTGCAGGTGGAGCTTTCTGTTATGAAAAGTGCTAGAGCACTGAAATCAATCGAGTTATTTTCGAAAAAATTGAATACAAATTCGAAAAAATTGAAAAAAAACAAGCGCAGGTTTGTGAAGATCAGTGTTGCCAATCCATGGTACGCGGACCGGCGCCGGTCTGCAGAAGTTTTTTTGCTGGTCCGCAGGAAATTTTCTTCCGGATGATACATTTATAGAAAGTAGTAAGAAGTCTGTAATTGTTTTCCAAAATGTTGGAAATACAATGGCAGTTTACCCAATTATCTGATGAAAATGAAAGTTGGCTTTGCTTCTAAAAAACAAATCAGACATATTTTAACCTGCTCAAATATATTGTTTTAATTTTTCTATCTGAAAACCGTTTTTTGAAGCCCTCCTTTCTATTTTTTCAAGACATCCAAATATATAGCTGCTTCATTGGTTCTTCACTTATTTTTTTGCAATACAAATTTTGTTCAGAGAACTTCTTGGCAGGTATGCATTATTAAACAAAATTCTGCTGATCTTAAAAAAAATTGTATGGAACTTCGCCAGTCTGCGGAAAATTTTCTGAAAAGTTGCCGGTCAGCAAAAGATTTCATAAAAAATTGGCCGGTCTGCAAGTCCAAAAAGGTTGGGGAACACTGGTATATAGAACGTGTTTCAATCGAGGAAAGAACGCGTTTGATTGTGGGGTGTCGCAATCACACCCAGAAGTAAGTGAACATCTTATGCTATACTGTATAGTGTCGAACATGACGATGTGCACGAGAACAGTTGAGGTTATGGTCTCACTCATACCCTGTGTGTTCATCACTTTGCTGTCGGCTGTAAGGGCTCTTAAATGACATCACGACACGTTTCGAATGCTATAAGGGGCAGACGTTGAACTTGCTCTCAAACCGTTCTGAACGAACTTGTGTGCCTTTCGTAGTCGCGGTTTGCGTGTCGAGACGTGATGAGGAATCTGTGCTCGTCACCAGGTGTCGACAGATCGGGGTGGCTGCTGATCACGCTGTCACGACATGGTTCGTGACGCGGATAGAACAGAGATAAACGCACGTGTTCCTCCGTACTGCAATATTATGTTAAAACTAAGAAGTTCTGGATTGATCATTGCTGGAGAAGCTGAGTGTGGGTAGTAGGGAATAGTTTTCTGGAGCACGGAATATTCGCGGTAATGCTTGGACTGTCTCTCGTCAGGAAAATTCGACTGCTGCACAGTAATTAAGCTTTTCTAAATCGGGTAATCGTAATGTGAATGCATAACCACTGCCAATAATTTCCATTTTTTATGTAATCTGTTTTTTTTCGACATGCACAGTGATTTTGATGACATTCCCTACAATAGTACAGTATATGTACAATTCAGCTCAAGGATGCCAGGCCGACCTCAAGTTTTACAGGCGCCGTTTTCAACGCTCATTTTGTCTTGATGAAATTCTTCAAAAAACAAAAATGAAGAATTTATTCCATTTTAAAATCGCAGGTTTTCATCTAGCACTAGTGAAAAGAATGGCATAAACATTCGTTCATAGATACAGGATCTTGGGACCTTCATGGTTCTAAAAACCCATGAACCGAAGTCATATCACAGTGCATTCTACGTCCTATATGGCGTCAAAGAAGAAAATTATGAGCAGAAATGTTTATTTTAAAGATTTTGCACCTTCAGTGTGTCAGTAAAATGGCGAAATTTGACAAATCGGAGTGATTATGCCAAACAAGGACTCGTATAAAACAGCTCACTTTTTCACATTCTCAGGTGCATACTACATATTGTTGAATATTCTTAAAAATCGCTTGAGCATATAATTTTTCCAATAGCTTAAACACTTTATAATTTTCATTCTTTTCAGTCTCGTAATAGGAGCAATTGATTGTTGGATTGATAAGCTTCTATAATCATATAAAAAGAAGGAAACATCCTTTGCAGAAAATATTTTTATTTAGGATTTTGCGTCTGAATATAAATTAAATATAGGTCCTGATTCGAATGTTTCATCTCAGCGCTCTACTGAATGAACGAATTTTCTTCAAAAGAAATCAAAAAGTGTGATGAAGTTATAATTTCTGACATTTCAATTCTAAAATAATTACAATGTGAAAAGTTGTATAAATGTTGAATAGGGTCATTTCTGAAGAGAAAAATCTTGTATCATTTCAACTAATAAAGCTCATTACTTTAAGCAATTCTCAAAAGCCGAATAAGGGATCGGAAGCGTGTTTTTTAAATTTTTCATGCAAAATGAATGAACATCATGTATATACAGGAGTACTAACCTTAGAATAAAATTCACGGGGACAAAAAAAATTATTTGTAGAGAACCTTTTATAGAATGGATATTGAGAACCCTATGAAACCGAACAACTTTCTTTGACAGCGAAAATTGTCGCAAACAAAATCGTTTAGGAGCGATGAGTCTACCTGTATTTTCAAGACGCTGTTGTTACAATTTTGCAGATGTTTCCCATTTGCGAGTCAGATGTCGCTGTCAGTCAGTCCAACGACATCCCCGGTTCCATCGCCGGTGTCCACCAACCCGCTGGCATCGTCTCCATCGCCCTCAGAAGCACTTGTTCAACACCTTCGTCACGAGGCGCCGCCAGTGGCGCCGCAATCCATTTACGGCCAGTGCTGCATCGTGCAGCACTATGAAAATAAACAAGTTTCCAGGTCTAAAACAGGGAGTTGATGCGGTTTTCCTGCAGGTGGAGCTTTCTGTTATGAAAAGTGCTAGAGCACTGAAATCAATCGAGTTATTTTCGAAAAAATTGAAAACAAATTCGAAAAAATTGAAAAAAAACAAACGCAGTTTTATGAAGATCAGTGTTGCCAATCCATGGTACGCGGACCAGCGCCGGTCTGCAGAAGTTTTTTTGCTGGTCCGCAGGAAATTTTCTTCCGGATGATACATTTATAGAAAGTTGTAAAGAAGTCTGTAATTGTTTTCCAAAATGTTGGAAATACAATGGCAGTTTACCCAATTATCTGATGAAAATGAAAGTTGGCTTTGCTTCTAAAAACAAATCAGACATATTTTAACCTGCTCAAATATATTGTTTTAATTTTTCTATCTGAAAACCCTTTTTTGAAGCCCTCCTTTCTATTTTTTCAAGACATCCAAATATATAGCTGCTTCATTGGTTCTTCACTTATTTTTTTGCGATACAAAATTTGTTCAGAGAACTTCTTGGCAGGTATGCATTATTAAACAAAATTCTGCTGATCTTAAAAAAAATTGTATGGAACTTCGCCAGTCTGCGGAAAATTTTCTGAAAAGTTGCCGGTCAGCAAAAGATTTCATAAAAAATTGGCGGGTCTGCAAGTCCATAAAGGTTGGGGAACACTGGTATATAGAACGTGTTTAAATCGAGGAAAGAACGCGTTTGATTGTGGGGTGTCGCAATCACACCCAGAAGTAAGTGAACATCTTATGCTATACTGTATAGTGTCGAACATGACGATGTGCACGAGAACTGTTGAGGTTATGGTCTCACTCATACCCTGTGTGTTCATCACTTTGCTGTCGGCTGTAAGGGCTCTTAAATGACATCACGACACGTTTCGAATGCTATAAGGGGCAGACGTTGAACTTGCTCTCGAACCGTTCTGAACGAACTTGTGTGCCTTTCGTAGTCGCGGTTTGCGTGTCGAGACGTGATGAGGAATCTGTGCTCGTCACCAGGTGTCGACAGATCGGGGTGGCTGCTGATCACGCTGTCACGACATGGTTCGTGACGCGGATAGAACGGAGATAAACGCACGTGTTCCTCCGTACTGCAATATTATGTTAAAACTAAGAAGTTCTGGATTGATCATTGCTGGAGAAGCTGAGTGTGGGTAGTAGGGAATAGTTTTCTGGAACACGGAATATTCGCGGTAATGCTTGGACTGTCTCTTGTCAGGAAAATTCGACTGCTGCACAGTAATTAAGCTTTTCTAAATCGGGTAATGTAATCGTGAATGCATACCACTGCCAATAATTTCCATTTTTCATGTAATCTGTTTTTTTTTTTTTTTACATGCACAGTGATTTTGATGACATTCCCTACAATAGTACAGTATATGTACGATTCAGCTCAAGGATGCCAGGCCGACCTCAAGTTTTATAGGCGCCGTTTCCAACGCTCATTTTGTCTCCATGAAATTCTTTAAAAAACAAAAATGAAGAATTTATTCCATTTTAAAATCACAGGTTTTCATCTAGCACTAGTGAAAAGAATGGCATAAACATTGGTTCATAGAGACAGGATCTTGGGACCTTCGTGGTTCTAAAAACCCATGAACGGAAGTTATATCGCAGTGCATTCTACGTCCTATATGGCGTCAAAGAAGAAAATCATGAGCATAAATTTTTATTTTAAAGATTTTGCACCTTTGGTGTGTCAGTAAATGGCGAAATTCGACAAATCGGAGTGATTATGCCAAACAAGGACTCGTATAAAACAGCTCACTTTTTCATATTTTCAGGTGCATACTACACATTGTTGAATATTCTTGAAAATTGCTTGAGCATATAATTTTTCCAATAGCTTCAACACTTTATAATTTTCATTATTTTCAGTCTCGTAATAGGAGCAAGTGATTGTTGGATTGATAAGCTTTTATAACTGTATAAAAAGAAGGAAACATTGTTTGCAGAAAATATTTTTACTTAGGATTTTGCGTCTGAATATAAATTAAATATAGGTCCTGATTCGAATGTTTCATCTCAGCGCTCTGCTGAATGAACAAATTTTCTTCAAAAGAAATCAAAAAGTGTGATGAAGTTATAATTTCTGACATTTCAATTCTAAAATAATTACAATGTGAAAAGTTGTATAAATGTTGAATAGGGTCATTTCTGAAGAGAAAAATCTTGTATCATTTCAACTAGTAAAGCTCAATTACTTTAAGCAATTCTCAAAAGCCGAATAAGGGATCTGAAGCGTGTTTTTTAAATTTTTCATGCAAAATGAATGAACATCATGTATATACAGGAGTACTAACCTTACAATAAAATTCACGGGGACAAAAAAAAATTATTTGTAGAGAACCTTTTATAGAATGGATATTGAGAACCCTATGAAACCGAACAACTTTCTTTTACAGCGAAAATTGTCGCAAATGAAATCGTTGAGGAGCGATGAGTCCACCCGTATTTTCAAGACGCTGTTGTTACAATTTTGCAGATGTTTCCCATTTGCGAGTCAGATGTCGCTGTCAGTCAGTCCAACGACATCCCCGGTTCCGAGCGGCCACAGGTGGTTGGGCGACCGTAGCAGAGGTAGCGGGAGTCTTCGTGAACAAGTTGTGGAAGCAGTGCTCCGCGGCGGTCACCGCGGCGTTAGGTAAATGCCGGTCACGACGTAGCACGTCGCGCCGTTGCAAACGCCGACATCGACAGCAATCACCATGAGAGGTCTCGTTCGAGGAGTTGTTGGACCGGAAGCCCTCTCAACGCGAATTCCGTTCTGATGCACATCTGTTTGTTTTGTCGCATTTGTTGTGTTTTGTTTGGCACTTGTGGGATTAAGTACGTACATATAAAAGGCACCAATGCATGCAGGAACTGTGGAGTTCCTACGCGTTTTTTCCGCGGGAATATGCAGAACTCCGAAAGAAAAACATTTTGTCACTTCCTACTAAACTCAACTCATCTATGAATTTTCTTCTTAATCTTCTTTTCCAGCACCTTTTATACTAAGGAAAACGCTGCTGCCGCGATGGAAAAGGTCTCGGGAGAAATTTTTGCAAAGAGAATATGGTAGGAAAGAAAATGCCCCTGGGGAAAAAAGTTGAAATAAAAACAAATGCTTCTTACCATCATAGCTTTGCTTTGAAATGTACTTGAAAGGATTTTGATTTTTACTTATTTTGACGTTTATTTTCCATTGCCTCCGATTTTAAAAGTCGTTTTTCCCCTTTCCCATTATAATTTTTTTTTTCACAACTTGTGGCATTATACAGCGTGATTTTTTGTCTCATTTTCTCTTTATTTCATTTTTCTGAATATACAGTACAATACCGCAGTTTTCTTTCAGTCACATTTTCTCCAACAACATTTTTTTCCTTCAGCATTTACTCTCTCGTATTTTGACTGCGCATTTTGTATCCTGAAATTTCCGTCTCAAGTGTGTTCTCTTTTGGCATTTGCTTCATGTCGGCATTTTTGGCAACCTGACATTTTCTGGAAGATAAAAAAGCGAGATTTTGCGCATAAGTCCCCACAGTGATGGTTATCCTGACAACGAATTTGAGTGAGATTGAGGAATTTTGAAAAAATTGACAAAGATTCTTAAACAACTGGATAAGCTTGAAAGAATCAAATAATACTGTAATATAAAATGTATTTGTATTATTAAACTGCCACGTCTTACGAACCGCAATTGACAATTCCACGTTTGATCATTGGCCGTTAAGTAATAATGCTTGCTCTACGTTGAAAATTTCTTTCAATAATTCATATCCGAAATCTTCAGGAAAGTTGTAAATCCACGGAATTCTGGGAAAATACTCTTTGCCGAAGCATCAGCAGCTTTTACGTTTTCTTATTCACAATAGCATCACACATCGGTAAATGAATGCTTTTAGAGAGAATGATGCAAAAATGGAAGGTAGAAAATTGCAGTACTTCTGTTATGCCATGAGAAAACGGGATAACTTGCCGAGGAATATGCGATGAATTTTGAGACGCTCAAAAAGCACTACTCCTTTTATTCTGGAGTATGATTTGAAAAGCCAATGGTTTTTGGGCGGACGTGTTTCATTTGATAAAATTTATTACCCTATATGTTCTCGGCGCATTTCCGCATTATAATTGGAAAGAAAATGTGTGTTGAAAATTTTTTTCAAGGACTCATGTAACTAGATCGTTTCGGATGAAGATAAAGGACCACATTGTGTACCTATTGCACTACTGTAGTTTCGCATCATTTCTTTTTGGCTCTTGCTCCTTTGTCCCACGCTGCTTCCATTTTGCGTTTTCAAAAAGTCCCACAACTTGTAAAAGTCTGCTAGAACTTCGATTTTTTTTTACTTTCTCACGTTAGGTTTGTGTGTTTGTGTGGTTATCAATTTCCCGTCTCTGACAAAGAACCTGATACAGGTGGTGCACTGGATTAGGGTTGAATTGTGAAGCAGTCAAATTGCAAAGCAACTTAAAATGCGATGTTTTCTGCATTGAATTTTATGTCTTTGCTCCTCTCTGTGGGTTGAATTGCAGCGCAAAGGTCAAATTTCACGTTGACATCCCTGAAAACTTGACCATCAAATTACGGGACAGACAAACTGCAGGGTGTTGAAATTGTATAGCATTGCACTAAATCACAATGAAAAGAAAATCACAAAGTTATTATAATACCACGGCAAAAATCATGTGCTGTGATAAAATTTTGCAGTGCAAAAATTTGGGATTTCAACTAATCCTGAGGGAAATAAATTTTCCGCTTTGGTTTCACACTGTCTAATCACATTTACCAAATTTTCCATGAATTTTGTACCATTGAGTCACTGAAATGTGCTTCTGAGTTGCCCCCATTTCACTATAGTTCCCAGAACTCTCCATTTGGCCTTTTCTTCATTTCACCTGAGCTAATTTGACAAAACGTCACATCGTCACTCCCAAAAATACCAAAACAAATTTTGGGAAACGGTTCTCAGGGAGATGATAATTTTGCAGCTTTTCCCTAGATGAATTTACTGATGTGAAAAACATAATTGAGAGAAGAGGTTCCCAATTATATTTTTGCCGTAAAAACTTCGAGTGTCAGGATGGTACAGTATTGAAATAATAAAAGATTTTTTCTAATACTGTAGTACAAAACCATTTGACAAATTTGCAGGCTGCATTTTCCCCAGGCTTTATCACTCTACAATCGAGTTCTAGATAATTTATCTTCAAGGCCTTTTCATTGACAATGAGAAATCACAGATCAGATATTTCATAAATTACAAATTTGAAATTAAATTCGCAAACGCAATTTGATTTCCACCCAAGGAGATAGTATTTATTTAAATAAATTTGAAAGCAACCATCTCGAATACAATGATAACCCGCTAATCGATGGTATTCCATCAGAGGTGTTCAATTTACAATGTAAACTTTACAAGGAATTTGAATACAATCCTGGGGGACGCTGCGGTTTTTTTTTTTTAATGTTTGCTTCATCAATGCCAGTTCATGAATAGCCCAGGGGAAGGTTGCATAGATCTTCATCCCGGAACCTTGTTTGTTTTCTGGGTGGAAATGCCCACGGGCTTTTTTTTCTGGTGAAGGTTCTTGAATGATTGTTTGGTTTTCCCCTGAAAATTTGGGCGTGGGCGAGATAAAGTAAAAGGCCAGGAAATTCTCCTATTGATAACCGTAGCAACGTTTTTTTTTTTTTTTTGTCCTTCGTTTGCGGATTCTTTTCCAAGAACAGGATTTTTCCAGATGCATTAAATTTTGTCTTTATGAACAAACTCTATAACCGAGATACTAAATAAGAACGTCCTGCGAAACGCAGGTCGGAATTTCTTCTTGATTAAACTGAAGATGTCCTTTTCTTCCAACAAGTACAGTTTCGATTTCGCTATTCTACTTCTCCATAGCAATTCGTACAGAAAATCTTACGCTGAGAAGACTTCCTGATGACTTTTCATCAAATGCCGCGCCTGTGTGAAGATGAAACAGCCCTTTTTCACCTTGTTCTGAAAATCCAATGTCCTTTCCGCACACGGAGATAATGAGAAAATACGAGGGTACCTTATTCACTTCCTCGTCGAGCGCTTCCGTGCGGCATTCAAGATTTCATACTTGGTGATGCAAAAATCACGACAATAAAATTCTCCAGTGGGTGCTATTTCTGCCGTGATGCTGCTGGGAAAAAGGCGAAAAAATAATGTAGCTCCTGGGGAAAATCCCGTAAAACAAAAATCCCGCTGGTGCAAAATCGGAAAAAAAAATTATAACAGCTTCAAAGAATCAAAATACGGATGAATCCAATTTATCTTAAAATTCATGAAATTACATTTGTCGCATTAATTTTGGTTAGACACTCTAGTGTATGTCGTGTATTTCAACTCTTGCCGTTTATAGAGTTTTGTAAATGTTTGTATCAAATTCATTTGCTCTGGTGAAGCCAATAATCCTTCAATAACTGGGCTGAAATACAAAACCGTTCAATGATTTACGATAAATTGTTTCCCAACTTATTTTCCACGGGTTTTACCCCGTGCTAATAAATGGTAATAATTTCCAAATTTTCTAGCGATAAGACCATTCGACTTCATCACAATGTGTTCCAGCCAATACACGTATATACCATCAGCATTTCGGAAGCTGCGGGTTTGTTGTGTCCACTGGGGTTTTGTCCCGCACCCGGCAATCACACAACACACACACACACACTAGGAAGTGCTTGAGAATTGAGTCTTGATTTTTTCCTCAACAGGTCCGTTCGTCGTGATTTTTCTCCCGGGCGTAAAATATATGCAAACTTTTAACAATACGACTCCGGTCCGACGTCCTTGGAATGTTTGAGTAGTCGAGAAAATGACGGAAGAATGCGAAGCAATGGAGAGAAAGATTGAGAGATTGCTGAGGAATAAATGATGCTAAAGATTTCTCTGCGCGTATACAGCAAGTTCTTTCATATTTTAACTTTTTTTTTCCGCCCTTCCTGTCGACTCGCGGAAACGGAATACCGTATCTGCCTGCATGTACACAGATTATTACTTGTACTGAATTGTTCTCTCCCCCGACCACCCCAGGCATTTTTGTTTTAAATTTTATTTGTGGGCTTCGACCTTCTGAGACACGTGGTTCCATACTTGCGCGGGGCTCCTGGTGCTACTGCTACTATATACAGAATATACTGCTGGTGCTTGTGTGTTGTTGCCCGGCTTTTCGGTCGAGGTCAAGGTGGAAATTAATCACACTTCATGCTCTGAGCCGCCGCAGCGAATTGAGGCTTTCTGTGGACCAAACGAAGGGACTCATTCGACTCAATATAGCCGAATAAGGTTGCTTGCTTGATTGTTTTTTTTTTTGCTGAAATGGGACTCATCGTACGCGGTAGATCCCGAGTTCGGATCGGACACACCATTCGTCTTACGCTTCTCTTCAAAAGATTTAGGAAGAATTGTTTTCTTCGCTAATTGAAAATAAAAATGATGATGAACAAATAGGGATTCTGGAAAATCCTTGTCCGAAATCTTTCGAAAAAGTTTCAAACAATATGGTTTGTGGTGTAATCTATCCGCAGAAAAATCACTTATTCACCGAGACAATCGGGAAATGGTGTTGCCATTCGACGCGGTAAATCCTGAGTCCATTTTTGAGGTCAGGTTTCTGAGACAAAAAAAAAAGCATTGAGTTCTTCTTTAATGGGAAAAAAGTGCAGTACTGTATTAGAAGCTAGAAAGACACAAATGGAGTTCACAAGTAACATAGTCAAAATGGGAGTTATAAAAATTTTCTGAGCAATCTTCGTCCGAAATTTGGCTAAAAAAATGTTAAAACCCGTGCTGTTCGTGAAATTCATCATCTAATGGCGAAAGTCCCACGACTCGTCCATGAAATCAAATGTTGCTAAAAGTAATACAGTATAGTATCCTGTTTATTATAAACCTGTATAGCTATGTTGAATTCTTTTCAATGCGATGAGAAGTGCAGCTAAAAAAAAATTAAAATGTATTCTCTGAGTTAAAGGTAATCCATGAAGACGATGAAAGATATTCGACTTCCTGTATCTTTCTGCAGAAAGTTTTCATGGCAAAAAGAACTAAATCTTGAATCCAACCCCTATGACTTCAATTACTAAAAATAACTTCCTAATTATTACAAAATTGATTCACTTTGAACCCGAGAGCACACTTTTACAAGCAAGTTTTTCATTTCTTGCAATAATCATCTAAAAAAAAGAACAGCTATATCCTAAATTTGATTTTTGTTCACAGCATGATGTTGAATGAAAACGCTCTTCATATTAACTGGTTTGGTTATTCTTCAAAATTTTGATATGAAATTTCAATTGAAAAGAATCTGATTAAAGGATGGATTGTTTTTCGAATGTCCTTAAGCTAAGCCTTGTTTCATTTTGAGGAAATACGCACTAATAGCGGAAGAATAAGAATTTTTCGCAAAAGAATCTGGGCCTCTCGAATCGTTGCGAATGCTGAAATGCAATGAAAAAAGATTACTGTACTGTAGTCTTGATTCGCAAGTGTTGTGTTCATTTCTAACGAGGACTTTTGTGACATGCAACGAAAACGATGGCTGGTTACGTGAATATTTCCACCGAGACAAATTTCCGCGTACAGTATATTCTAATTCACAACAGCCCGACGATTTGAAAATTAATTTAATTCAAATATTCACATTGAAGTGGTCTATCTCCATTGACGAACAGTAACGTTGATTTCCCTGGATTTTATTAGTGCCAAAAATGTCATGCTGTATAAAACGTTCCTTTATTATAATTTCAAAATGGAGATCCAGTAAATGAAATGACCCCAACTTGTCCAAAAAGAAATTGGCCCAAACTGCGAGCAAGCATTTGTGTTCTTGGAACGCAACCAAATTTTATTTTCATTTTGCACTTCATAAAAATGTTCGTTTAATTCCAATAAAAGAAAAAAAACTCTTTACAAGTTTAGAGCTTATAGCTTGTTGAAGAAAATGTCAATTAGTATGTTCAAATCAATATTTTTCACATCATTTATTTTTGAATCTAATAGAGCAATTAATTTCTGAATAAAGCTAAAATCATGCAGCACGCATGGCACAGAAATTTGGCAAGCTGAAAAGGCTGACCAAAAATCGGGACGCAAGATTATCCAGGATCAAATATTCTTAACATCTTCAAATTTGAATTCCACTCTGATTTGAAGTAATTGCAAAACTTTAAAAAGATTTCTTTCAACTCTTAGTGCTGTTGGTAAAAAAAAAAATCAAAATTTTCCCACAGGATCCCCGGAAGATAAAGGATGCGGAAACGAGAGGCAGGGGGTAATCAGTTGAATCCTATTTTTGTATTTTTTTTACAGTAAAGAGCAATTGCTCAAGAGCGTGTTTTGACGTGCCACGGTTACGTGGAAGTGCGCACCTGTGCGCGGAGCGACCTGGATCGAGGTCGTCGATGGCGAGTGATTCACTCATTTCTCGCGTGGAATATGCGTGACCGAATTTGGCCCGCGGGGGTCCAACCTTGAACCTCCGTTGCGGTATAGGTGGGTGGGTTCATCTTTTGCTAGGTCTTGTCTTGTCTTCTGGAACTTTTATTCCCAGTAGCAGAAAACTGAAAGAAAAAAAAATTTCGAGTTTCTCTGGCGCGGTTTGGGAGGAGAACGCGGGGATTTGCTTCACTTGCCCCAGTCCACAGCTCGAGCAGTTGCTGGTCAGGTGTGCTTCCATCAGTCAGTGATTTTAACATTTTAACGAACCTGAGGTTCGATGCAATTTTTTTTTAATTCATCGAATGCATAAATAAAAAAAAAGACTCTCTATAGCCACGCAAAATTAATAAATTTAAAAATTGAATACATATAAAAAATGAAGTGCTTCACGATATTCTCGCGATAATTGAAATGGTTTCAAAATGTTCTCCGAAGGCTTATTTTGATGGACTCTCTTCTTCCACGGTACACCGGAGACCGAAAAACGAATTTTCATGTGGAAAATGCCGTTGTGAAGAAACCGAGTCTGAATCAATAAGTCGAAATATAAATTATTGGAGCGAAAAACGGCAAAAATCTTCGTATGAAAAATATCGCTACAGAGAAAATCGGTGTACACAGAGTTCTCGTTCATGCCTTTTTCGAATCATCAACAATAAAGTGTGCGTTTTTCTCACAGAAAACATATTATTCTTAAAAAAAAAAGGCTGATATCCAGTTCAGCCACAAAATGTCTGCGAAATGTATGTACAAGTATGTTTTTCTGTATTTCGATCACCTTCGAATCGCGATTGATTGTGTGATGGCTCAAATATCCTGAACTGTAATGTGTACGCAAAATCGGATTTGAAAAATAACTGTCACTGTATGAGCCGCGGGAGGAAATAAATTAAGTTCCAGTGTTGTCTTGAGTAAATCGCCAGTAGATTTTTGAATGCTTTCACCAACCTTTTTTTTAATTTAAAATTGCATTCAGAGTGCAGCGTACGAGCACAAAAACATAAACGAATTCCTGATCCAAATTCTGATTTCCCAATTTATACTCGTCGCCGCCGAAATGCTTGAAATGATTGTGATCGCTAAAACTTTTATGCAACGCATTCAATTGTGTTTTCCGAATATTCAGATAGAGTACTTCGAATTATTCATTGAAAGTGAATTTTTATTCCGCTATGCGACGCAACGGAAAGCTTTTTTTGGGCACACTGATGAATATTTGGAAATTCCGGTGTTGCGACTGCAGCGTTCGATTGCAAATTCAAAAAGTTTCGTTGCGACATTTGACTCCTAGCGTGGGGCCGATTTGTGACGTTTCTAATATTATACCAGGAAAATGTGTGCATGGATCTGTCGTTTAAATCATGTTGGGTAGTAGTCAGTGAATCATACACCTTTTTTTAAGAACTGCTCACATCAGAGAAGTCAAATAAAATAATGATAATAATGCTTAAACAATCACGAAAGTTTTTCTGACTTTACAGTTGATGAGGCCGAGCGTGTGAACCATTTCAGAAACTGTGACTCACAATACTTCATTTTCGTGATATTGTGTTAATTACAATGGAATTTTCTTACATTTATCCTTATAAATATATCAAATTGGTATTACAGTACATTAAATGAGACGATAATTTGCATTCAACGAGTTAGGCATATTGGAGGATCTTAGCTGGGGTAAGGTCTGATCAGGATAATTTTGGCAAAGAAAAATGTTCGTCAGCCAGACTTGCATTTCTCAGACACAAACTGTACGATGTGATCCAAAAAGATATTCCGAGAGATGATTTTTTTTAATTTGGAGGCGTTTAATTCCTTAATTATCCGAAGTCATTATTTTATTCGCGTGTTTTCTATCAACTATGAAAACAAGTTTAAAATTATGACGCATTTTCCGTCAGTTATTGCCTATGATAGAGGCGCAGAATTCCGTCTTGGAAAAGATGCGAGTTATTTGCCCAGCTTCTTTGTTAATGCTATCAATATATTTTAGCACCATAATATATTAAATTTCATGTCTTCCGAAAACTTTTGTAGCCTACAGCCTGTGTGAGTATTTCACCACGAGTGTCACTCAACAATTAAAATTCTCGCGGCTTTTTTTACTCTCCGCGAAGGAAACGAAGCCAAAATTACGCATGGCGTTTCAACCGAAACCCATAGGAATGAAAATTGTGTTGATCATCAGCAATCATTCTCTCGTTTCAGCATCAGGATACAGTACGTCGGAAAGTCACCGAACCGATAGAACAAAGAACATTAATGACACAAAACCTCGTCCCTTTTTCAGTTCTTCACTTTATTTTAATTGACGCGATAGCATTGGTCTACAGGTCTCGTAATAGCTGTGACCAACGTTTCCGGCATCCCGAGAATTTCGTTCAGCTGCAGTTGACGCTATTCTTTTCTCCGTGTAATGTATTCAATTAACATTTCTGAGTAATTTTTTTTATGCTCCTTTCTCCGGAGTGGTAAACATTACTCGGGTTTTGAAGGTGACGTGTTGACATCAGATACGATGTCGCGAATGCGAAGAAAAGTGACTTTTACCGTAAGAGAATGCTTTGTTCAGCGCCTTTCTTGGATTACAGTATCAGACAATGTTTTGAGTATGCGTGGAATAGTTGACCACGGCGTTAGTTCACATTTTTAATAAAATTTTATCTTGAATTAAGCCGTATTCTGTTTTTTTTTAATCGGTTCATAATTGAATTTCAGAAAATTTGCAGGAAAGGTGAGGGAGAATGCATTCATAACGGAATCCACTGCTCGTGCATATATTAGTTTTGTTCCCTGAAAAAGTAAGGCAATAATAAACGTTATCAGATTTTTTTCAATTGTTCAGGGACTCATAATTGTGTAGGTCTTGCATTCAAACAAAAAATCAAGATTATTCCTGCGTTCTAATTGAAACTGAATTGGATATTTTTTAGGTTATCGACGCATTGTTATCGGTAACATTCAAGAGGTAATTACCAGCCACGAAAACTTGGACGCATCGTCCTGAATATTTTGCAGCCCGACATTGTTGTTTTGTACGAGGTTTTTCGCGAAACATTCAGAGCAAAGGAATGCGAGTAGTTTATGTAAGAGTAC